>VWZQ01010472.1:1098075-1118988 GCA_013397015.1 Myiagra hebetior | reverse complement strand
TCTATCTCTATCTCTATCTCTATCTCTATCTCTATCTCTATCTCTCAGTGTTCCTGTATGTAAATAAAAATGCGTATTTGCTGAAGAATTAATAGGTATTTCCACTTATAGGTGGTGAAATATGCACATCCAATTCTCATTATCACTGTTTCTCAGTACAGCTCTTCTATTGATTCTCATTACCTCTTCTTGCAGACACAGTCCTAATTAATTGTTCCTTTGCTCCAATAGAGTGATGAAGACACCAAAAGAACCTATTATGTTTTGCGTAGCTATTTTTTCTCAGTATGGTTTTTGGTGATCCATGTTCCATAATTTCTTCTTCAGAAATTATTATACAATATAAAAGAAAAAAAAAAGTAAAAGAAAAAAAAGAAATTAAAAAAGAAGGAAAACAATTGGAGACACTCTAACTGGTCACATTGGGAAAAACAGACTACAGCAAGCACTTTTAAAATTAGTATGAATTTTATGATAAATTTTTGCTCAAAGTCATGTGAAGGCCAGGAAGGTGAATTTTACTTCATTGTTAGAATTAGCTACATTATGAAAGCTAATTGCCAGTAACCTTTCGCAGTTGTTTGTTGAGAATTCCCAAGTCTGCAGTAATAGATAGCTTGGGCAGAGATGAAGTAAAAACACAAGCTCGCCTAGATAAAATGACTCAGGAAGAGAATTAAGGAAGTAAATATCTTCTAATAGGGATATCAATCATTTGATAGCAGTATCACCAATGAGGAGGTCTAGTTAATGCAGATTGCACAGTGGGATGAGGGGGAATGAGATTTATTAAAGTATATGGAAATTTGACTGCTTAGGCTGATATTCATGAAGAGATGTTGGTATGATTAATTCCAGGTATGCAAGAGGGTTTTGCAATGCTGAACTTGTCCCTTGTATTCTCAGTGCTTGGCATGGGGGAAAGGCTGGATGTTAGTAGTATCCAATGCATGGATTCCTGGGATGCTTCTGTTCACCACTAAGACACGCCAGAAACGAAGATGAGTTGTGAATGTCTGCATGAACTCAGGTTTCTTTTGCTGGCCTGTGGTTACATTCCATATAAAACCTTATGGGTTCTCTGAGCAAAAAGACATCTTTTTTACTAAGCTGTCCATGTTCTTTTCATGGATTGTTTCTGTAACTTACTGGAGGCAGTGAGTGGGAAAGGAAGGTATTAGCTTGGTATGGTACTCTTAGGTTCAGATATTCCTGGGATCAGGCTAGACACTGGTCTCCCCTGCGTGTCTCCACACATGGGCTCAGGACTGAGGGTTGTTGCCTCTTACATGGATGGGTAGAGTCTTGCCCAGTACCCATGTCATCTTCTGACTAGGAAACTCTTTTTTTTAAAAGTCCCAACATTTTCTAGAACGTATTTAATCTTATAGTGTGTCTCTCTAATGATATCAGAATTTAATAGAAGTTGAATTTCAAATGAATGATTTTTTTTTGTTGGTTCTTAAGTATTTTTTTAACTGCATACATTAAAAAAAAAGTTGTTCTAGTCCAATGTGTTATTTCTTTAAACATCTTCAGAACAGTGACTCGGTTTTCTTCAGTTAAATAAAGAAATTGCTTCAATATTTTTGAGAAATCACATAATTCCTCAGTTAATAGAAATACTTTGTTTGACTAAACTTCTCATATAGTAATAACCAGTTATTGTAATGCTATTTGATTCCTTACATATATATCCATTGTCAGATACTAGTAATGGGAGCCACAAATACTGGATATGTTCAGGAAACTTGTAGTAATTCCTCACAGTTTTGTAAGATATTTATTGCAAACGTTTTCCTCTTAGAGAGTAAAGGAAAAAATGGGAAAAAATNGTTTTGTAAATTGAAATTTGCAAACGTTTTCCTTTTAGAGAGTAAAGGAAAAAATGGACCCAGAGGTCAGCAAATAAAAGGCTCCTTTTTTTTTTTTTTTTTCCCCTGAGAATTTTAATGGCTTGAAGTACAGTTGCTGCCTGTTTGGTTAACTGAAGCTCGGGGCATCCTCTCTGTCTGTCTGTCTGTCTGTCTGTCTGTCTGTCTGTTTGCCACTGAGACTGTGTTGCTCAGAGCTTGTGTGGTTTTCTGCTGTCTCTACAAAAGAGTTTTTTGCTGACTCTCTGAACCCTGTATCAGCTCTCCAGTCTCTCTCTGTGATGAGCTGTGAAATGAGCCATAACCAAAATACAGCCACTTGGCTGTGGCTTAAAGTTCAGTAAAGCTTTTGTCGTGCTTACAAAATGGGTAAGTTTTCATATGAATATCTTTAGAAATCTGTGTGCATAGGTACTTGTGGTGAGCATGTGTATAAAACTGTATATTGTGTTACAGGAAGAAGATATCTTGCAGTCTTCAGCAATCGTTATTGCATACTATACAGGTTTTCTGGGATTCTAGGAATAAGTACTCTCTTACTGCAGGCAAAGGAGAAAGATATTACGTTACTTTAAAACTTGATTTTAATTGCACTCTTACAAAGAGTGCAAAATACCAGGACTTCCTCCATGATTCTTAACTACAATTTACCAAAAAACTGGGTGCAAAGTAAAATCACTCTCTGCTAACACTGAGATGTGCCCTCCCAAAAACAGATAAGCTGTCAGATATAAAGATAAATGCAGATTCTTAGAGCTATGTCCCTGAGAGGACAAGATTGAGACCCAAGAATGATGTTTATTAAGGCTAAAGCTGTTGGGGAAAAATGAAGTTTTCCTAAGAGTTTAATTTATTTAATTAAATTTAATTGAAATAATAGCTCATTTTTACAGAATCAGTAAAAAAAAAAAAGATCAGTAAAAAAAATTGTAGGTATATGATCCACTACCCTCTAAACACTGAACTGAAAATAACCTGTAATATTAATTGAAGATAAAGCAAAATTACCATAATAAATAGTATTGGTTTTTTACATAGTTATTTTTACTTTCATCCTTATCTGCAAAACATTCTGGTCTATGTATACAGCTCCCAAACAAAGCAGGAGATCTGTGATGCAGTCAACAACATTCTGCCAAAATTCCCATTTCAAAATCATATTTGCCAGAGGAACTCAATGTATGGATAATAGATATTAATTACAGGGAAAGACACATCTGCAGCAAGATACCAGCTCTCTAGTGTCATTTCAGAAGGAAATTTTGTTACTGAGAAGTCAACTGCCAGGGAATGGTTCATGTTGAAATCTGACCAAGCATTGTGGCATGAAACTCATCACTTTCAAAGTATTTGTCCCCTCAAGATCAGGACTTGAAAATAGATTCCATTGCTAAAGTCATCACTGTTTCCTCAAAAGTCTTCTTATTGTCTATATATATTATTTAGAGAATTTTTCTGGCTCTAGATAGTATTCTTAATGATAAAAGTTTAATGCAATGAATTTAAAAATTAAATTAATTTTTTCATTCCGGTCTGATTATTTGCTATTCTATTTTTTTCTAAGGAGGAATGTTTCTAGATAACATTCAGTTATTATTTTTTCTATTTGTTTCTTTCTGCCAAGCACTGATGTCGGTTACAATTACTGAGTGTGGTCACTGGCATTTAGTTTTTCTGGCTCTTCTTGCAGTTCAGGGCTCCTGCTGTATGTTTTACACATCTCAGTGCTGACAACTAGACACTTACAGCAATCCTTCCCTTTTTCTTCTTTGTAGGAAAACAGCATTCAGTAATATAGGAAAGCGGGAGGCCACTTTTTTTTTTACTATAATATCCATTCATAAATCTCTCTTTCCTGAGTACCTGGACTGCCAGGTAGCATTCGAGTGCAGCAACTTGCACACATAGGACACAGATGAACTTCCCATGTTTTTCTCCAGCACTTGGATAACTAATATATGCTCCTGACTTTATACCTTCTCTGTTCTCAACATACCTGTCTGTATGTCTGTGTACAAGCACACGCACAATCTGCCATACCCTGAGAAGAATTCCTATGTATTACACTTGTGCAGATGTGTTTGACTTCTCCCAGGATTAGTGTCTCACTCTTCAGTAGATGCAAATACAACATTTATACAGAGATCTTTAAGGTTCCCATCTGTGTGCACTTACCAGGGGTGGGGGGTGCTGCATCTTTCCCCCATGCTTCAGGTCAAATGTGGGTCCCTGGTTCATGATACAACCTTTGCTAATACAACTATATTAAATAATAATAATAATAATAATACAAAGTCAGTAGGAAATGAGTGAAGTGCTCTCAGGCAAGAAAGTGGTGTTGCATCATTAGCAAAATTACGACACAGTTGACACCTGCTCCAACAAGTCCTTCTGTTACTTTGCTGTGAGTTAGCAAATTCAAACTTGTTCAGTTACTGGCCATGACCATTATCACTGAGCTTTTTCCTAACACTATCATTTTCCAACACTAACATTACTTTTTAACAGCTAGATAAATAAGGTTTAAAGGTAAATAACTGAATTGTTAGTTCTAGTAATCAAATATTTCAGTTCTTCCTCTGTATCACTGATCCTCAGCCTGGTGGCATATCTTTAAACTCACTTGAAAAATCAAGGTGCTCTTCAAGAATCAGGAACTGTGGAAATGTTAATCCTGTTCACACTCCATGTAAATTTCTGAAAGTTAAGAACAGAATGATCTTCTCTTCAGGTTAATAGGAAGATAATTGACAGATGCTATAATTAAAACTGATTGAAAGAGAACATCATACAGTCTCAAAAAATGAAAGCAAAGCATAGCAGCATAGCCAAAGAAGTATGAAGTACTATATCTTGACCTATCCTTAAAATAAAAATATAAATGTAAATATGAACTTTTTATATATATTTATATATTTGTATGCATATATGAATTTCCCATAGTTTAAAGCATTTTTAACTTATGAAATAAGGGTAGAGAAAGAGAATTTCTAAAAGCTGTTGTTCATACAAATCATAGTATCCTATTGATCTGATAGCTGACTTAGGTGACTAAAGCTAGGTGAGATGAACTGCTCTACCTCAAGGGGTTGCTGATTTTGATATTAATTTAATAGTACCTAATATAAAAAATGTTCTAACAAGCTAACAAGCCATGTATTATAAAGAAAACAGCTCCCAGAGGTCACTAAGCTTTTCATCTAATCTGAAACTGGACTTGTAACAGTACAGAACCATTTGGCATGAGCTGTGACCTTTTCAAATAACAGAAGCGATTCCTAAAAGAACATTAGTGAAGGAATCAGATGTGACCATAATGTACTGGAAGAACAATCCAACCCTTTTGTTTTGCTCTTACTAAGATTTATTAAGTGCTCATGTAACTAAATGAGTTTTATATTTGCATTTTTATTGGAGGAGATGACATTGAAAGCAAATTTCTGTGTAACCCATAAGTACTCTATTGAATTATCTTCTTCTTACATTTATTGTGTTCAAACCATTTTATACCAGAAGAAACTTGGCAACATTTCTCTCTCAGTGTGGATGTGTCTTGAGAAGTGTAATATTTATCTGTAAGTATTGAATGCCTTGTTGAGAAGTTAGACAAGCATTCTTATATACAAGCTCACTTTCACTTTCTTGATATTTCTTTTACTGTGGGTGGCCCCACGGAATGGTTTCTTGCAAGCATTAGAGAGCACACACCCAACATGCCATTTCTAAGATGTCAAGCAGATTGTATTATTCATTCACCCATGAGTGTTTTGATGGTATCTCTGTGTACTTTCTCAGATGAGCTATTTCAGACTCTACTCATCTCTATTTATAAGGCACCTTGCACAGTTCTCATCTTATTCATTTGTACTCAGTGAATTGGTACTTGGAAGCAACAATATATTTCTCCTCTACCTCCACAAGTCTGCAGTGT
This sequence comes from Myiagra hebetior, assembly GCA_013397015.1. Taxonomy (NCBI): domain Eukaryota; kingdom Metazoa; phylum Chordata; class Aves; order Passeriformes; family Monarchidae; genus Myiagra; species Myiagra hebetior. The sequence continues at coordinate 1,113,183 of VWZQ01010472.1, read as the reverse complement.
GATAGATGAAGGAAGAAAGGAAGAACAAGCATGGCAAGAGCAATTTTTTTTGTATATAAGTCTTGTCCCACTCCTGTGACCCAGCTTGTCCCACCACTCAGTAGATAAAGACCGCTGAGAAACCATCTGAGCTGACTTTACTGTTCAGGTTCCGAGTCCAGCCCTCTGATCCAGGCAGCCCTTGCCTAAATCTCACGAATACAGCTGTTCCACTCATGCTTGTCATGCAATGCCTCTGCACAGACAGTGTCTCCTTTCTGGAATGGCCTCATCCTGTGAGCTCTTCAAGGGATTTTCAAAGAGGAGAAACTCATGAAAACAGGATTTTGGAGAGAGCCCCAGGTGCAGTGACAGATGCTAGGCCAGCTGCAGCTCCTGCCCTGTCCTTCTCTCCATCTGGAGCATGTTTATTTGTAGAAGGTCATACTTCTCCCCTTTCCCTTCAATCATACAAAGATATCATTATGCAGTTCAACTTAAATACGCAGTCCAAACTCTCAGGATAATTCACTCAAGATGTAGAGAGTGTAGATTCTGAACTCTTGCAGTGTCATAGGCAGGAACTATTTTCTTTGTTGATGGTCTCAAAAGATTTCCAGATTCCCATGAAAGCTTGTTGCCAGCTATACTCCTCTACCCCTCTTATTGTAGAGCTCTCGCAGATCAGTGCTCTTCTGTGAGTACCAAGCACAAGCCACACAGCACAATCTCTCCCTTCCCAAATCCCTGCACCACACAGCATGTCCTTTTCATACTGCAGACAGAGACTCTCCTCTCACTCAACTCTCAGCCTGCCTCTGTGGCACAGCAGCAGCGCCCACTGCCAGCTTCCCCAGCAGCAGTGCTTCTCAAGCACACACAGCCCATCCCAGGCACCCAGCACCGGCAGCAATGCGTCTGGGAGCACTGCTATCTTGCTACATCCTCATTTTCTTTTCCATGTGGGTAGCCTTGGAAGAGGATCCCAGAACCAAAAAATGGTTTAAGTTGGAAGGAGCCTCTTGAGGTCACCTAGTCTAACTCCCCTGCTGAAGCAATTTGTGCATTTAATAATGTGTGAATTTCTTTCTTTTTCTGATTGTTCATCAGAGGATGAATTTTTTAAATTCATTATTCTGCAACGGTTGTTGTCTGTGTCAGGAAAAAGAAGAATGAGTCAGAGAAGCCAGAATAACATCAAAGTCTAATTCTGGCAAATGAAGAGGATCTTGAGAAGCACTTCACCTTTAAGCTGTGCACAAATGATAGGTGAATTGCAAGATTAATGCATTTAGAATAATCTAATATTTATGAAGATTCATGAATTAAGATTCTTTTATTGTTCAGACATTTTCAGTATAAAATATTGATACACAGAATTTTCACTGGAACTGTCACTGTGTGGTTCAGGCTTTCAAACATTCAGTTCTTCTAAATTGTTCCATGTCATTTATGTTGTCAATAAAGGCGTCACTAATCCTTTTTCCTGCTGAAGAGTGAATACAGTTATGTCTTCACGTATAGAACCATTGATAGTCTCTTGGAAAAAAGTTCTTCAGTGCAACATCTATTAATTAGGGTCAAGTTGAGCTCTGGCATGTGATCCAAGACCCAGGCAGGCCAAAGAGGTTCCTGCAAAGTGAGCAGGGCTTGCTCTCTGCCCAGCAATTTCCAACATGCTGCTCTGTTCGCAGAGGAAATAGCAGCACTCATGTCCTGGAGTCTTCTAGATGAGTTTTCTACACCTAACAGGATACAAAGTTCAAATAAGAGGTTCTTAGTGGTTGAGACTTCCATTACTGTTCTTTTTTGCTGAAAATCTGTGGAGAGATGGGTTGTTAGTTTTTCCCTCAGCTTGTCAAATAAACCAATGTCCTGTTTTCAGGAAACTTATGGGAATGCAATTTCTCCACCATCTGTTTTGCTGTCAGATTTAGAATTGGAAATCAGTAAGTGCCCAGGATGGGAGAGGGGCTGGTTTGATTTGGTGGTGTTTTTTTTTTGGTGTTTTTTTTTTTTTTTTTTTTTTTTTTTTTTTTTTTTTTTTTTTTTTTTGTNNTTTTTTTTTTTTTTGGTGAGAGATTGAGGGTTTGGAAACTGGGTACTGACTTATTTGTATGCATATAAATTGCATATATATGAAGATACATAAGCATATACTTTACATAAAATGCATGGGTGGCCTCAGAAGCCACACTCTTTAGGCTGTCAAAGCTAAAACTGCATGCTGAGAAAGAGTACAGGCATCAAATTCAGGGGTTTGTGTGGAATTCTCTGTCTCTCCAGACCATGGGCACCTGAGTCAGGTCTACTACTGCAGACCTGAACCCAACCACAGCTGAAGTCGTGCACTCTATTTCCTGAGAGAGATGAGCAGGATTTCTCTCTCATGCTGCAGCAATGAGGCCTGTCGTCTCATACCAATAGGCAATGCTTGAGGTCTGGGTCTGTCTCACAGATGGAGCTCAAATCTGTCACTTTTCTTCTGTGAGTAGCTGTGAAATGCCAAAGAGTGAGCTGCATTTGTGTGGGCAGACAGGGCAGAATGGGGGAGAGACATCACCACTCCTCCTGTGGTGCTCCTTCTGTGGTGGTGAGGTTTTTCAGACAGAAATGAAACCTTTCTGGTGCTGGGAAGGACACTGACAGCCTGCAGCACAGTTCTTCAGCCAAGCAGAAGACCTATGACCTGATTTCTCTCTCCTGGAAATAGCTGCTTTTGAGAGGTTTGGGAGCTCCATCCTATATAGAGCATTCGCTTGCCAAAATTAACCGAGGTACATGGGAAATCAAAAGTACTTTAAAGGATGTGTAGTTAAAGACCACTTCAAGGGGAAGAGTTTATCAGGGTCTGCATCCTTCTGTCCTGGCTTCTCTTTGACCAGGAAGGGGTTCCAGATGAAGCCTCTGAAAAATAGAGTCTCTCCCCAAACAACTCAAGCACAGCCAACTAACAGGGACACACGTGGCTGCACTCCTCCTCACACAGCCACTTAGAATCATAGAATCACTTAGGTTCAAAAAGACCTATAAGATCATCAAGTCCAACCATTAATCCAGCACTGCCAAGTCCACCACCAAACCATGTCCCTAAGTGCCACATCTATTAAAGATGTTCAGGGATGGCGACTCAAGAACTTTCCTGGGCAGCTCTTCCTGGTGCTTTTCCTGGGAAGGGTGACCTTCTAAGACACACACAGCCCTGCTGTCTGCTTGCCAGTGGGTCCTTTGGCCCTGACGGTGCCCTTCTGGGGAGTTCAGCCCTGTCACTCCCTGTTATTACTGCCTACTTGAGCAAAGCTGCTGTCTCAGTTCCTCTCAGGCTAGGTGTTAGGGTTTCGGGACTGTCCCCAGTGGGCTAGAATAGCTTGTCTAAAGCCACTCAGTGCCCAAATAAGTTCCCTAAAATTAGATAGTGCGAGAACTTTCCTTAATGACTAAACCACCAGTTTGTTGAAAACTTCCTGTTGTCATCTGTCCTTTGGCAGACTGTACTGTGACAATGATATAGCAAATAAAGTGTGTTTTTTATTATTGCTTCTTATACCTAGTATCAGCAGAACTAAATAAAGTCATTGGAAATTGAATAACTTTCAAGGAAAAATGCACAAAATTGGAAGTCTTATTTTTTCCCTATGGAATCACATTGGCTCACTTCTATAAAGTGGTCTAAATATTTTCCAGTGTGTGGAATTAAGAGTGCATTAAATGCTGCAATTAATGGAGTTAAACAACACACTTTGTGGGTCCTTCCCCTAAAGTTTGGAGATTTTTTTCCCCATTTCCTAACTGATTTGCAATTATTTTTAGTACCCTTAAAATGTCATTCTTATGCCTCTAAAAAAAAAAAAAAAATCCATCTAGTCCATAAAAGCTTACAGAAGACAGAATTTATGTTTTCCAGCAAGGCCTGCAGAAGGGTGCTGACTCCACACTTGGTGCAACTTTCTTGAAAAACCTGAAATTTCTTCACTAAGTGAAGGGTTTGTGCAATCTAAAAAACACTGTGGTGTTTTTCTCTCTTTCCTTTTGCTCTTTGATTCTTGATTTACCAAGGAGGTAAGGACATTTCTTCTGCTGTTTTCAATCTAGCTGGAGGGATTAGGTCCTGCTAATACTTCCTGCTAATATTTTGTCATAAGAAGAGTGAAGTTTCCTCTTAGGAGATTTCGCCTCTGACACTACATCACAACTCATAGGAGTTTTTGAGCCAAGAGAAATACCTAACTCAAACTTGTGATTGTAGGACCACAGCATATTATATGGTGGATGTAGATAAACCAGAGATCCAGAAAAATTGAAAAAAACTGAAACAAATCCTCTTCCCCTCCCCCAAAATACCCCATCAGGCGCATCACAGAAAACTATGTATCAAACCATAGAAAAGAACCATGTGCATGTTCAAGGGTGGTTCCTCAGAAGGAGGGACTTGTTTCTTTTAATTTGTTTCAGTAGATTTATCCCTAATTTAGAAAAGTTTTTGCAATTAGATTATGGTGGGTTTTTTTGTCTTTACTTCTTCCTTTTTTTTTTTTTTAATTAATGTTGTTCCTCTTCATCAGTTAAGTTAATCATAAAGATCCCTTCAGGCCTAACAGGGTATAATTCAAGTGTTATGATTACTAAAAGAGGTCAGAAAACTAAATGTTCAATAGTAAGCTTTAGCTATAATTGTAAAATAAGCGTGATGATAGGGCAATATATAGGCAGTGCTGCATCCTCTTTTGTTAAATATGAAAGTAAGTTCAGATGTATTACAGGTACACAAAGTGAGTTCAGAACTCATGTGTGATCCATGCTTTGCTTTGAAAATATTATTTCTAGGACTGGCAAATCTATCAATCTTAGAGACAAATCAGTATTTGTGGAGGTTTTTGAAGCTTCCCAATTTCTTGCATATCTTAATTTGTTTTTCTGCAAATTCAAGCTTCCTTTTGGTGGAGTTGGGACCTGGTTTCAGAATACCAAGGTCAGACTCCCATTCCTCTGTGGGATGCCAGAGGGAGGCTGCATCCTAGTGAGTGGGGCACTGGTGCACTTTCCTTCCTTACCTGCTGACCTAGGGCATGGGATGCTTCCCTGAACCTCTTTCTTCGCTCAGTGTCCCATGACCCTACACAGGCAGCAGTGTGCTCTGCACCAATTGCTCTGACATTTTGCTGAGAAGAGGAAAGGGAGGCAGAAAACACCCTTCTGCAAAGCAGAGTCAGGGACTCTGGTCAGGGAGCCCAAACAGAAATACAGCTGGGCAAGTTGGCTCAGAGCTTGGTCAAACAGGAGCAGGGTGATTATGTGTAGACTGACATAGAAATCTGGGGTAATTGAGGGTAAAGCAGTGCTAGTGCCTCTTGATTTGGTTTGTTGTGGCACAGGCTTTTGTAGGCACTGATGTATCAGTGAGGAGCTCAGCAATAACATTTGACCTTCGTACACAGAAATAGAATAAATTTTTGATAGGAAAACTTTTTTGTGTGTGTGAGTCAGGCAGGAGGACAAGCAGAACTTGGGGTCAGAGTGTTAATTCTGACATAATTCCAGTGGCCTAATGATAGTTTATTATCCCCACAGTCAGCAGGAGTTCTTTGAACAAAAGCCTTGAAGAAAGCAATAAATCAGCTCCAATTTCACTGTCTTCATTTGAGTGCATAATTTACTTTGTGCTTGGAGGCACAGCTGTCTTGAAGAGTGGTTTGGTGGCTACTGTATCAAGTGATGAGAAGTAGGATAGATAAGAGGAAAGAGATGGAAGATACTTATCAGCCATTCCAAAGACAAGAGCTAAAACAGAAACACTTGAAGGTGCTTGATTTTCCTCAGGAAAAAGAGATATTGATAGGCCATCCTTCTGTTACAACACAATGACACAAGTTTCATATTGCTGACCTAATTCTTTAAGCCCTCTTTCCAAACCGTCTTATAAATTAATTAATTCATGTATCTCTCTTAGGCAAGGTTATGCCTTTAACCTATCTTAAATGAGCAGAAGGCTTTCATCCCTCCATATTTACAGAAGTCCCACTTACTCATAAAAGCAACCCTTCCTGTCTATGCAAGTCCCAACTCTTGTTCATTGGAAATACGTGTAGAGTAAGGAGATCTCTCTATCTTATCTCAGGAAGGAAGTCTAAGGAAGAAATTCCCTTCCTCTCAAGAGAATTTCTAGGAAAATAATGAGAATTGAATCAGCTTTTGTTTAAATTAAATTCTTAAGCTCTGATTGTTTTTGCATGCTGAGATGAGGAGCTCTTTGCTGACTACATGTGGAGCTGTGGGAGATGAGCATATAGGGCACAGAAAGAAGAGGGCCTAAATTGCTTTGCATCATTTAGGGGTCCTATGCTGCTAAGCTGCACTGTAAGCTTACTACATCTTATATTCTTCCTGTCTGTTTTATTGGCAGATACAATTAAGAACATAAAGTATTTCTGTGTATTTTTGTTAAAAAGTACCCCACATCCTAGGAAGTGACTCTTGGGACAGATGGATTTTTAGGTCTCTGGATCCGTAGTGCAAGATTGCTCAATTAAGCTCTCCATCAGGCTAACTTTTATAAAAGGCAAGGCACCACCTGAAATGTACTTTGGTTTCATTTTAATATTTTGTCATGTTAATTTCAATATATAAGACTAATTTTTGCTCATTTTACCACTCAGGGGCCATCTGTTTTTAATTTAATACTAGAAATTAGGCACAAAAGCTAAATTAGACACAGTTGGTAAAGTAATTCTTGGTTAATTGTTAAGCAGACATGAGTGCTGAGAAATGAGAGACTTTTGGTATAATAGTTATCTAAGCTTTGAAAGCCCATGTTAAATCTTAACTAAATGCAACCTTTTCTCACAAAAGAACCAGAATATGAATTAAAAAAATCAGGATTTAATACACAGCAGAATTATACTCTGAACAGAGGTGTTTTCATTTAACTTAAGTTGAAAATAATAAACTCTTTTGGAAAGTATATAAATTCATTGAGAACTACATTCTAAAGTCTCTCATTACTCTTTAATTTTAAAATTGGAGGTATCATAATGCAAATTGATTTGGTATTATTTTACGTACAGGAGAAATTTGAATTTCTGTATACACATTACTTGAGATTGTCACCCAAGTGAACAACGAGTGGAAAATTCCTTAGGAAAATTTAAAATCCTGAAGGATTGTGTGTGTGTGTGTGTGTGTGTGTGTGTGTAAGAAAGTGATTTTGACCCTTTCCCTTCTCCTATTAGAAAACAAGTTTCATAAAGTTTGTGATCAGTAAAATTAATTTACGTCAATAAAAGTAATGAAACTATGGTTTTGTGGGGAGCAGTGGAGATGGAGATATACTGTGTGGCTGTTTTTTAAGTGGAGCAAATAATATTTGTATAAATGCAAATATGGCAGCAAATGGAAAAGATAGGTTTAGCTTGAAGAATAACTATTTCTGTATTAGTGGCTTTAAGTAAAATATTTCCACAAGCTAGATAAACTTAATTTTCAATATATTATTAATTTACTTAGTTATACATTTTTCTACATGATTTTTTCTGAAGCAACTAAGAATACAGCAGGTTTTGTTTTTACCAAAGGAGCAATGGTAGCATTTTGAGGACTTTTGCAAAATTTTCCTGAAACCCATAGCTATTTTTGATTTACCAAAAGTTGGTTTCCTTGAAGTAGTATTACAGAAAAAGCCTGTGAAGTAAATGTGACAGCTCTCAAAATACAGAATTGTCTGCAAACTACAGAACAATTTTCCACCGTGCTTTAAAATTGGTTTTTCAAGGTGAAAATTTAACTTTCGTACTTCTCTGTTCTTGCAGGAAATAAAAATGTAGCATTCTGTTTAAGTAGGATATAAATGTTCACATTAGCTAAAGTTCTTCCAGAGCCATTAATGTTTTCCAGAAAAAAAAAAAAAAAAAATAGAAGAGAACCCTGGCAATGCAACCGTGGAGGAAATACTGCAACGCTATTGTGCATTTACAGATAATCTCCACCAGATGGCACAAGGAAACAAATTTAAGTCAACCTTGGTATGGATCGTTTAGTGTTCACACGGAATGGGGCTAGGGAGAAACAAAAGGAAAACTTTAGGTATAAAATGTTCGGAGCTCATAGGTATAGGAAATAATTCTCATATCAAAAAATTGATGAAGGAAGACATCATAAACCGTTTATTCACTAGTGAAAGGAGAAGAAAATCCTCAGAAACCTTTTTGATTTGTGGTGATTTTGAGATAGACTCAGATAGTCTCTGTTTTGTTAAATATGTATACACCAATCCACATTTAATCGAAAAAAGTCTAGAAATCACTAGAAGAAATTGAATTAGTCATCTGGAGCTAAAATATTAACACTGGATATCATAGGAAAATATAAAGTACATACAAGAATTCTTTTGGCGTGGATTCTTGCAGCTGTACTTAAAATATAAAGCCAGCTAACCTTTGCCCTTAAATCTTGCTTGAAACACTGGATGCTTAGAGAACCCCCATCTTTCCAGGGATTCTCAACATCATGGGTTTCATTTCTCTGTTTGAATAGCTCAGAGATATTTGGTCCTATAATGCAAAGAAATTAGGATGTTCTCTAACTCTACCTATATCAGAATAATTATTATTCATTTAATTCTTTCATTAATTCTCACTGGGCTTACAGTTCTCTACCACAGTAAAATCATTGATGGATTAAATACTTCATGTTTGTGAGTTGCATAAATTTTGCAGATGTCCTTCTCAAACAATAAGGACATAATAGTAGAATTTTACATACATCTCTGTCTCCAGCAGTGAAAAAGAGATTTTTTTTTTTGGACTTCTCTTACATAACAAGCTCCTGCTGGTATGTGGAGTGAGGGGAAGGGTTTTGAAACATCAGTGAATTACATGCAGAATTATTTAAATGCAAATAAAGAGTAGATATATACACATGGACATACACAATTTGTTCTGGAGAGTTTCCTGGGTTGCTTATTAGTCTTCAAATGTCATGACACATGCTGTTTTCATGAATGTGTCAAACTGTAAGCTGGATGTGGCTAGAGCAGCAGTTGCAACTTCAAATGTATTGTTCCCCTCTGATGGCCCTAATTATACAAGCAAAAGGGTCGGACTGCAGTAACTTCATTTGCACTTCAGTCCTCATGTGGTGCCATCTCCCCCACGCAAACAGAGATGGCATCCAGCTGCGTCAGGGGATCACAATCCGGCTCCCCGACGCCAGCCAGACATAAAAGGCACTTCAGCAGCGTTGCCAGCTGCGCTTATTTAAACCCCATGCTTCCTTCCAAACTTAAGAACACTCATTTCAAAATGGTCTTTTATAATCTCTTTTGGGTCCTGCTATTTTGTGATCAAAGCACAGTTGGTAGCACTGTGAGCCATCCCCAAACTGTGAGCAGTTCTCAAATCCTGCATGGAGCCAGTCCTCAGTACGTCACTTACACTGTACTGCCCTGGTATCATAGCAAGAGAGCATGACCTAGAATTCAATCAGTAAAAATGTCTGGTTTGGTGTGTTGTTTTGGAAAATTATATCATGCAGCCTTACCTTAGGAGAGAGCTGGTGAAATAAACAGTTTCTTCTTTAGTTGAAAGCTGGAATTACAAACGTACATGGTTTGGAGGTACAAAATGTACTTGTCAAAACCGATCAAACATAAGTCGGAATTTTTCGGTATTTTTCTTGTCCCTGGATGCATGGCAGAGACTATTCCGCTCCATCTGGCAGCTTAAAACAAATAGTTAAGATCATTCATTTGTTGGAAACCAGCTGAGTATTGTAATTAGTCTTACTTGGCACTCACAAGTGTTGCATGCATTTGGTCAATTCTATTTTAGTGAATAGAATTTCCTTGGCAATTTTCAACTGTCTTAATCACAGAGCACATACACAGACGCATGCACAAATGTAAATGTGTACAGTTTATATATTCCTATAGAGTTGAGATTAACTGACTTTAGCATCATTTGTAAGGTTCCTATTTCATTAAAGGCTAACTTTTGTCAAGAAGTCTCAAGCAAATAGTACCACTTGGTTTGTAGGAGAATGAAATGAGAGCAGAAATCTTTCCTGGTTTTCATCATATAAAGCAACTTACACATTAGTGCTGGTAAGTCAGCATAGCAATTCATCTCTTTTCCTATCAAGTCTCTTTGTCATTCTTCCAGTGGCTCAATATGTTTGAAATCTTCAGAGACTGACAGTAGCTTTCTTTAATGCAGGGGAACATCTTTTTTGAACAATTTGGAGCTGCCATTTCTAACTCGTCTTTATCTGACTGCCCTGTTGGAGAAAATATCTGAGCAATAGAAAGGACTAGACTGAGTGTACAGACAGCATCCCTGAAGTATTTTTAAATTATGTGTGTCTGTAGTGGTTCCAACATGTCCTCAGAAAACACTGTAAATGGTACAGGACAGTGACCAGAGGCTACCATTGTTTCAAAAATCACAAATGGAGACAGGGATGTATTACTTCATAATTTTGAAGTAATGAAAAAAAAAAAAGGCAAAGAATAAAATGTAGAGTCAGTAATACTATTACCTGGAAAGACAACCAAGAGTGGAATATATAGTTTTAGCATTCATGCATTTATATTTTCTAAGATTTCTTACACTTTAGTGGAGAGAAACTGACATACACCAGCATGTATGCAGTAAGAGTGATAATGTTCAGCGCTACTTGAAAAATTATGAAATGTGTCTTTTTCCAGTAATTTGAGAGCTCCTCAAACCAAAGTCATAACATTTCAGATATTTTGTGATAGTGTGAGAAAATGGAGCAGTTACTTCACTGTTTTGAGGACAGCATGGACTGATGCAATTTCCATCATCTGCTGACTGTGAGTCGCTTAGCAATTCTGAAACTGTAATCCCCAAAATAAATTAAGGATGTTAACTGCAAACAAGAGGACAAGTCTGTTCTCAACAATATGAAACATCAAGCACAATTTAGAGATGGGGCTTAAAATTATCCTGCATAAATCTGAATTTATCTGTCCTCTCCTTTAACAACAGATGGTCCAAAGTCCCCGTTTCTTATTCACGGGCTTCTTCACTCTCTCAGTCTCACCCCATTTCCTCAAATCAGGAACTTTGTTTCTGAGGATTAGCAATACACTGGAGATAACACACTCATGGCTGGGGGAGATAATTATTATGGGTAAGAAAAGGAGAATTTGGGTGGCAAGTCCTTTGACTGGAATTCTTTGACAAGGTTTCAGCTATCTGGTTATAAGCCACAGAATGCATTTCCAGAAAGGACTGTACAATTTGCATTAATGTTATATGCTTAAGGGACCTATTGCCATTCTGGACTGCATCTAACTGAAGACATAAAGTATCTGTAATGACTTTTGCGTATCATCAAAGTATGAAGACATAAAGTTTCTGCATAGATTTTTACCTGTGTGGCTGCAAAATATTTTAGCTGGAAACTAAATGTTATTCTGAACAGCCAGTAGTCTCAGCTCTAGCTCATAAACCTGAAATATTTTCAATGGCTGTATAGTAACAGACCTTAGTCAGAGCTCTGTGGTTCTGAAAGAAGCATCATTTATAATTAGAGTTTTTAGTCTTCCCTGGCATTATTGAAATACAGCTTTCTTTTGTTGCACTTCTCTGAGTGACTTTTAAGGTAGATATTAAAGATCTTCCTTTCATGGGGAATGCCTAGGACATGGAGAACACAGGAGATGCATATTTTTTCCACCCTGCCACTGTCCTTCTAAGTGACCTTCAAATGCCTGTGAAAAAACTGAACAAATGCCAGATGACCTTCATCATTAAGTGTTTTAAGATCAGTTTAAAGTTCCACATATTACTGTCACTGATGTGGATTTGAAAGGTTAAACATTTGGTACATGAGACTGCAGTTTTTGTAAGCACAGTTGCAAATAAGGAATCATCAATGACCCAGATGGGGCCATGGGGTCCTGTGAGACTTTGAAGGAAACTTGAAACACAGCAGTTGGCACAAACATTTAGAAGACAGGCAAGTGCTGAAAATGACAGGTCTCCTCTGCAGGGTGATCCGTAGAGCAAGAAGGTTTAGTACAAAGACAGGTGTGATTTAATTTGGCCAAATGCCAACACATCACCCTCAGAGCTTGGATGATAGCTCAGCTTTAGCAAGCAGGGGGCCTCTGTTCCCAAACTGGCAACTCAGGCTGATCTTACTGGGTAGTCAGCTCAGGATAGGGATAGGGCTGTCATATCTAAACCCCTGCTCCCATCATTTCTCAGCTCCTACATGCAGATATACACATTCAATAAGTAGGCCAAGGCAGCTACACATTTTCTCTATCCTTAACAGATGATTTTAGAATATGTCCTTATTTTTCTGTTATGTAAGTATTTCTTGGGGTGTTTTGTATATACTACCCCCAGCAGTTACACAGTCTGTTGGGAGAAAAAAAACCCCAATCTTGTATGAATTTATTTATTACTCTCACAGTTCATTTCCAGAGTATGAGAGCGTAAAGGTGATGTAAAAGGACACTTCTCAAATTACCCTGAGAGGATTTTGTTAACAACCAACCAAACTGAAGAGATAAAAACAAATACTCAGTGATGTCTGCCTGATGATATTCTGCTTCTACTAGCATGCGAAATGAGAGGTGGAAGGAATTAACCTAGAAGAGGAGGAATGACAGCAGATGAGAAATGAAGCAAAGCTACAAGTACTCAGGCTTAGCTAGAAGCATACATTGGTTGAGAATTAAAAAGGGATGTGGGCATTTCAGAAAGCTTGGCAATATAAAATCTGAAGCTTTGTCACCCATCTCTTTAGGGAGTGGGGTTCAAAATGTGGGAGTAAGTGCTCAGATGTCTTACACTCTAGATAAGAGAAATTAAATGCCTGGATTGTAATACCCAACAGGAAGCCCCAGGTATATATAAAATCCTGTCTGAATGTGGACCAAGATACTTGTGTAAGATTCAGTATCTCTGTGAAGCTGGAATTAAAAAATAGGCTTAGGAAGTCAGAGCCTATTTCTGTTAAACTGTCTGTGATAATGGAGGGATTTTGTCTATGCCTGTACTACTAAGTAAAACAGCCCAGAACAGCCATTTGACCGAAGGAGCGTGAGGCGTGTCACAATATACATTTATTTGGCTAACCTCTTTTACTATATTTCTTTCTTGAAAAAAAAGAAATCTATTTTAACTATTGGAAAACACATCTGGATTACTTTAGACATGAACCTGAGAAATATTAGCTATATTAGCTTGTTCAAAAGGTGACAGGGAGCATGCTAGCACATAATGGGTATAGATAATTAAGGTCAAGTACATACCAGACCCATTCAATTTATCACTGTAAATATACCTAAAATACTTGGTAAGAGAAGGGGAGATCTGGTTTTGGGAAATACCTGGCCAGCAGGAGTTTAAACTCTGTTCAAAACTCAACAAAGGGGTAATAGCTAAAAGGTAGTCAGGCTTTCTTCTGTTTGGTGCTTGATGCTGCATACAAAGCAGTGTAAAATATATAGTTACAGAGAGTCAAAAGGAGACCAGGAGGAAAGAAAGTCAAACTCTCCAGCTAGAATGCCCAACTGGAAGGTAGCTAACCCAGTCTAAGCACAGTTTAGTTTTTTTAATTTAGACATTTCCTGTTAAAACATAGTAGAAATTAGGATTTCAGGAACTAGGGCCTCATATTTCCCCATTGCTGCAGCTACATTTCAATTCATTTTTGCATGTCTACATTTAATTTTTGAAATAAGAGGAGCCTACTCCTGAAGGGTATATTCCATTTTATGTCTCGCTGCCTTCTGTGATTCCTTTTACTTCCCCTCTCGGAAAGTACAACAAGAGTAGGTAGTTAATACAGTACAAAGCATCTTCAGAAATAAATATGTGATCACAGGGAATGCAGACATTAAATCTTTAGCATCTGGAAAGAAGGAATTGTTTTTACAAAATCTTCTACATATGTATATATATATGTATACATTTTGTATGAGAATTTATAGAATTTCTCATAACAGCCCACTTCTTCATTTAGTGTTCAGTCCAAATCTCACTCATCTTTATAGAAAATATTTCCATTGACTTCTCTTCTTATGGTATCACACTGATGGAATTCAATTAGGCTCACTTAAAATGGCAAAAATTTCTGCTCTCATACTCTGCATTTTGGAGACTGGCTTTTTTGGTTGTTGTTTGATGACTTTAGGTCAGCCACATCTGCTCCTGCATTTAAATTAAAGATGTTACTCTGTTTGATAAAAAACTGTTTTCATAATTTACATGGGCTTCACTCTTCTGCAAATAATTGTTTAATGTAGTTAGTTCTCTCTGTCACTGGTGTTTTTATCTGTTTTATTCTACAGTCCTTTATGATGTGCTATGCATGAAAATAGTTTTGTAAATGAAGACTGCTCAATATTTTTCATTAAACAAGACATAGTCTTCAAAGAGGTTTCATAAATATAACTATAACTATAAATATAAATATAAATATAAATATAAATATAAATAATATAAATATAAATATACAAATAGTAATAGTATCACATATCTGCTTGAATTTAATAGAACTGTTATTCTTTCCCAGTGCTTTGTACACACAAGATGAATTTTGGTTTCATCAGATATATGTAGGCAAACATTTAGTTTTAAAATGTTGGCTTTTCTCCCAAAAGGAAGAAGGTTTAAGTGTTAAGGGAAAACTTAGGTTTCAAGGAGGTTCTTTTTTTTTAATTCTTTTGTGTTTCTCTTTTAATTACTTCTGTTGCTGCTGTTACTAATCAGCTTGTTTTGCATCATGCTAAACAGCACAGCTGGAGAATTTGCTCACTGATTGAAAGTACCATGTGAGCATGGAGAGTGGGCACCAGTGGGACTGCAATGGAAATGACTGCAAAGAGATTTCAAAGGTATTATAAGAAGGCAACAATTTTTTTGGCATTTGGGAATGCGTGAGGAAGGGAAGAAAGAAAAAAAAAAACAGTGTGGGAAGATGAGAGGACGAAAAATGTATCTGCAGAATAAGAGCAAGAAAGGGAGGGTATTTGTTTATGCCTGGACAGTCAAGTTAGCAAATGTGGCTCAACGGCTGTGGAAGCAGCAAATCCTATATTAAAGGTGGAAAGCTTCCACAATGACCAGACCCAAAAAAACCAAAAAAAAAAAAAAA
>VWZQ01010472.1:932265-1098014 GCA_013397015.1 Myiagra hebetior | reverse complement strand
AAAAAAAACAAAAAAACAAAAACCCAAACCCCCCCAAAAAAACCCAACAAAACAACAACAAAAAAGGTAGGAATGAATTGCAAAACAGTCGTTTGAATTTATCCCTGTTGTAAACTGTTATAAAACCCACAGCAGAATTAAAGTTCCTACTGTTCTAGAAATAACACCTGTGTTTCACAGGCAATGTATTGTGCCATAGGGCTGTAGGCAGCAGGCCTGTCTGGAGAGAGGAGTGACTCAGTCTTAATGCAACAACACAACGCGCACAGAGAAAACAGAAAAATCGTACTTTAGTTACCTTGTTGTAGACCTTTACAGCTTTTTTTCTGTATTTCTACTCTATCCAAGACTTAGTGTTACTTCATAGCAGCTCCTACCCAAGTCCACTGTCACAGTCCCTCTTTCTTGACAGAAGTGGACAGACAGCTGTACAAGGTGAGTTTTTGCTATATCTGTGTGTTTGGGTCTTAAGGAAAAGTACTAGAAAATAACATAAAGCAAAACTGAAGGGAAATCTAGGGAAATTAACTGTAGTGTCTTTTGTACAGGAGACATCAGTAGGACTGCCCATAATTCACAAGTCTTGACATTTCCTTTCACAGGTCTCTGTTTTCATTTTCTTTTAACTTTGCCAGACTTGGACTGTGAAGGCTGAACTTTCCTTACCAGTTGCTGGGGATGGAATGCTTTATTTTATTTATAAAATTTTAACATTAGGGGATATTTTCAGCTTCTGACAATGTAAGAATGGGGAGAGGGAGATCTGTTCTATGGCAAGGAACTTTGATGCTTGGCACACAAATTGAAAAGCTGGTCAGGTCCAGTTGTTCTGTCAAGAATGAACATTGCACTATCCCTGAGGAAAACTGCCTAAATTTGGCAGATTATCAGCGCTTTGAAAAAAATCTCCCCTTGCACGTTCTCAGCAGTGGCTGTGGTGGATATGGATGCTGCAGATCCCATCTGTGTGTATCTCCACCACAGCTGCCTGGGCTGAACCCAACTGATTAGTTGCTGCTGCTTCGGTCTCCTGGGAGCCTGTGGGGGCCTCTCCTCCATGAATGCACTGTGCTCCTCTTGCTGCTGCCTCCTAATTAGGAAGGACAGAGAGATTTGATTAAAAAAAACAGAAAAAAAACCCAACAGAAAAATGCTGGAAGTGTCTGGTACATCAGGGAGAGTAGATTAGGATAAGGAGCTTGGGAAGAGTAGCCCATGTCAGGGACCCTAAGAAGGTTCAGGAGATGCAAGGATGAACAGACTAGGAGCAAGGGGTGAAAATGAAAAGTAGAATTGGGAGGTAGGAGACAGAAATCCAATTAAGAGCTAAAAAAAAAGTAGGATATCATGCATTGAGGGACAAAAAGGCTTTAGGCAGAGGAAGGGATAAAATTCCCCCTCCACAGTCTCAAGTGAATTGTGTAAATATGGAAAGATCAGGTCAGGACTCTGGGGAGAAACAGAAAGAAAAGTTTGAATAAAAGGAAGTTGGTGCTGCATCGAGGATCCCTAAAAACAGATTTGGAGTTGTAATGCAAACAGATGTGTATTGATTTGTATGAAAGCCTTGGACACCTGCATTGGGACAACCCAAAAAGAAGGGGTCAGATCAGAGGAGTATATAACATCCCCTGTTACAGCCTCTTCCTAGAGAAAGAAAAGACAGGTTAGTTTTGTAGGCAATTCCCTTCTGAGGGGAACAGAGGGCCTAATATGCTGACCAGGCCTGGGTCAAAAGCATCACCAGGAAACTTCCTAGCCTGGGGCAGCCCTCAGACTACTATGTATTACTGATCTTCCACATAAAGGAAACAATATAGAAGTGATTTCTTGAGGAAATAGTGTGAAACTCAATCTGAATCATCAACTTTCATATCAATCTTCACAACAGAATTTTAATTTTTTTTTAATGGCTTTAGTAATTAATCTCTCTTCTTTTTATTGTGGGTATTATTTAACCATATGGTTTCACTAGTGAAGCAAATAACTTGTTGGGCTTGGGAGCCAGAGGCTTATTTGCCAGAAGAAATAAATCTAAAAACTACAGAGCAAAGTTTATGTGTATAACACACTGAGTGATGAAAGGACAAACTTTTCTTTTAATAGACACATGGATATTTTATTATCTATCTTGAAGCTCATGTACTAACAAGAGCATTCCCAACAATGTAGCATAATAAGCAACAACTTCTCTCTCAGTCCAAAAGCTCCCCAGGTTTCGGGTGTACGGTTTTGGCCTAGCCAAAGGGTCACCTTTAATTTTTTGCACTTGAAATAATGGAAAACATAAAGAAAAAAAAGGATATACAAAAAACAGAGCTCGAGAATAAAACACTTCATCAAATAAATAACATGTCAGACCTTAGAGTCCACTGACTGTGGAGAATGTTAACGGCATTGGCTATACTAACATTCCACCAGCAGGCAGATTCCTTACAAATATGATCTTTCAGCTATTTCATTAACCTCACACTCCCACACACAAAATTGAATCTTAAAGGTCATGCTTAATGTGTTCAGTGTTTTCAAATAATTCTAATTCCAGAGCTCAAGCTTATTCTTATAGAGTAGCTCTATTTACTAAATTTCAACATTGAATCTTTTATGCTTTAAATATATTTTTATTAGACTATTTCATTTTTGTTCTAAAGTATTCAAATTTTCTATTTTAATGGTATGATTGCCTATTAATTTCCCTTTTTTTTTCAAGATGTCAAGAATAATTTTTTCTTTATAGACAAAGGAAGTACTTTTAGGAGGAATACATCACAGTAACAGTGACTATTTCTATAAGTAAGGCACAGATATTTTTAATACACATAGCAGTGCATGATTGAAATTTATCAGTAATAATGTTTTCCTTTTTTACATAAATGTGTTGGGTTTGCATAGCAATGTTTTGGTAGCAGGGGTGTTACAAGGGTGGGGTCTGTGAGAAGCTGCCAGAAGCTTTCCACATTTTCGGCAGAGCCAGTGCCAGCCTGCTCCAAGATTCACCTGACACTCTCCAAGGCTGAGCACATCATCCACAGCAGTAATGCCTCTTGGGTAAGAGATTTAAGAAAGGGAACAAACCCTGTGTAACAGCAGCCAGAAAGCAGAGTGGAAATATGTGACAGAAACAGCTCTGCAGACACTAAAGTTGGTGTGGATGGAGTAGAAGGAAGCGGTCCAAGTGCCAGATCTGAGATTCCCCTGCAGCCCATGGCGCAGCCCATAGTGAGGCAGCTGTGCCCCTGCAGCCCATGAAAGGCCACAGGGGAATGGAGAAACACCTGCAGCCCATAGTGAGGCAGCTGTGCCCCTGCAGCCCATGAAAGGCCACAGGGGAATGGAGAAACACCTGCAGCCCATGGAGGACCTCACCCTGGAGCAGCTGGATGCCCTCAGGAAATTATGACCCTGTAAGAAGCCAGGACTGAGCAGGTTTGATGGCAGGACTTGTGACCCCTTGAGGGACTTATGTTAGAGCAACGTAATCCTGAAGGACTTCACTCTGTGGGAATGGCCAGCACTGGGGCAGTTTGTGAAGAACTGCAGCCCATGGGAAAGAGTAGGGGAAGAGTGTGAGGAGTCTTCCCCATGATGAGAAAGGGGCAGCAGGGACAACGTGTGTTGAGCTGATCACATCCTCCATTCTCATCTCTCTGCCCTGTGGTGGGGTCACAGGGAGAGAAAATTGGAAGAAAGAAAGGGTATGGGAAAGGTGTTTTTAAAGATTTGGTTTTACTTCTCATTACCCTACTCTGATCTAATTGGTATTAAATTAAACTAATTTCCCCAGGAAGAATGTGTTTTACTAATGGTGCTGAGGGATGAGCGCACTCTCCATGTCCTTATCTTAACCTATGAGCCTGTCATTATATTTTCTCTTCCTTATGCTGTTGAAAAAGGGAGTGATAGAGAGGCTTTGGTGGACACCTGGCATCCAGGTGGATGCAGCTCAGCACAATAATCTAACCCTTGTCTTCTTCCCTTTCAAATTGTCTCAGTGATTTTCAAATTGATGCCCACCTGATATTAAGTGTTCTGACACCTGAGACTTTAAAGATATTTTAGTGCCAGATTTAAAGGAATGGAAGTGATTTCCCCAAACTAAGGTTTTTTTGTTGAGAATGGTAAATGGTCATTGCCTACCTTTCACTTGTCTTTTGAGGCTGCCTTAGTTTCTGGTGGCAGCCTACCATCACTTACCTGTTCAAGCAAATGAACAGGATGTTAGTGAGCGAGGTAAGCAGGACTTGCTTTCTGCTTTGACTTCATTACCTGTTTGTTTAAATTATGGTGCTTTTATTTATTTATTTATTTATTTTGAATGAATGGACTTAATCTATTTGGTCTTAATTTTTTCAGCATAAGTGTGTGCATCAGAATATGTTTATTTATGCACAGTCCTTATAGTAGGAATGCAACATAACTGTTATTAGAACCAAGCAGATTTTTAATAAAAGAAATGCAATTAACTCAGCTTATTGTTTTGTAAGATTTTTTGTGAAACCGGCTGAAGGGAAGAAAGTAGTTAAAGCAACATGGCAGCCCTCTAAAATAATATGGTCAAGAGCACAGATTCTTACTTTGTGGAGGACACATAGGAAATGTAACAAGACAACAATTTGGCTGAAGCCACCTGTTTAAACTGGAGTGGACATTAAGGATGAGTGCAACAACATAAAAAGGCAAACTCATAAAAAAACAGCTAACAGAATGATTCACCTGGAAGGGACACCAGCTGCAACAAGAAATGGTGTAGAAGGATATTAGGATCAAGAGGAAAATCAAAACAGAAAAGAATCTCTACTACTTATTTTAAGAAGATAACTATAAATAGATGATGTTAAGAAGGCTGAACTGTTTAATGTCTTTTTAGCATGCAATCAAGTGATAACCACATCAGTCCACTGACAAAAGGAAAGATCTCAATACTTGAGTGTAGGAGAAATATTGACTCAGTGGAGGGCCTTGAAGATGATTTGGGAATTGGAGTAAAGGACATCTGAGTAAAGGACACTGGAGTATTTAGCATGCAGAAGAAAAGATTAAAAGGGGTTCTAACTACAGTCTTAGAGAGAAGGTGGAGTCAGATTCTTCTTAGGATGCAAAATGAAAGGATAAGGCCCCAAGGGTCGAGAGTTTAAATATAAGAAATTGTACTTTCTGTGAAGGAAAAAATGATTCACCACAAGGGGTTGCCCAGGAGCTTTCTACCTTTTTTCTTGTTTTTGTTTTCTTGTCCGCACACAGCTGTGGTGGGACAGGAAAACTGCTGAATAGTCAGAACTGATATAGCTGATATAGTCACAGAACTAAGCTTTGAGCAATAAAGTGCAAACTATCTGAAAAAATAGAGCCTACAAGTCTTATTTTTGCACATTATTGTAGAAATAACTTTAACTGTTTGCACTTCTTAGGATTTGAATATATTTTAGCTGTGATTACATTGTTACTTTACCAACAACTACAATAACTTTTCTGAAGTCACAATATTATTTATTTATTGCTTTTACTGGGGCATGATATCAGGTTTCAGGAGTGCTGACTACTAAGGTGCTCCATGACCACTAGAGTGGCCATAAATGGACTCTAACAGTAGGATGTGGGACAGCCCAGAGTTGCTGTCAGGACATGCAGTCAGTCTTGCTCTTTCTGCCGTGTCAGAGTACTTTGGGGAAGGAAAAAACTCACAAGAAGTCACTATTTATACTTTCAGTAAGTTTGTACTTTCTCAGCAAGTGCTGGGACATTTTGCTTCTTACGTTTGGTATTGTAAAGTTTGCTTCTGTCCTACAGGGACCCAAGATGTGATGAACTGATACAGATTTTTGACTCTTCCAAGGAACTTCAGCTGAAAATCAAAGTCAAGTAGTAATGCACCAGTTTGTGTCTCTGATGAACTTACAGGTAACCACTCAAGGAATAAGTTCAAGTAAATGTAACTTCATAAGCACAAAACCAGCTCAGCCACTTCTCAGACAGAAATGGTACTGTCTCATCAGTACAGCAGTGTTCTGCTATCCAGAAGGGACTAATTTTATAAAAGGTTGTCATACAAATTATACAAGTACTTTGGTTTTAGTCTGTGATTCACCTCAGTGCTAAGGAATCTGATTCATCTGTTCAAGTCAATAGAAATATTTGCAATGACTTAAAAAAGGATTGGAATAAGCAGCAACTCCAGCAAGTCAGAGCCTGATTTTCTGTTCAAATCTTAGCTGTATACTTTTAAAACAAGTTAATGTCACTCTAGTTTTCATCTGCAACTGACCTAGGCTGGCAAAACATGGAAGTGTTTAAACTTTATTGTGTCCATGGACACCCATATCTCTGTATATGACCCTTTCATGTTTCCTTCAAACTGAATTACTCTGACATTTTTCAGGACATCTTTGTGAGGTCCCAAGTATTTTTAAGTACATATGTAATCATGTTTCCAGCAATATCCCACCAACTTCTTTTTCATGAAGAGGAATTCTTGTGGTGACTATTTGCTCTCAGATACTTCTCTGTCCAAAATATCTGAAGGTGTTAGGAGAGGTAATCACATTTCCTCTCATGGAAAGCTGTGATGTATGCAAATACAAGATTACTAAAATTGCACAGAAATTGGGATAATAAGAGCTGTAGAAATCCCTTTGTTTCTGGAGGTTTCTTCTATTCAGAGCTGACTTTGATTAATCCAAACAGTTTTATTCTGGGACATAAGACTGGAGCTAGAGCCTTCCTCCCATGGTGGCTGCTGCTTAGATCTGGAAGAAAATGGCAGGTCACTGGTTCTAAGGGCTGCTGCAGATGAAGTAATGAATCCAAAAGAAGCAATTTACTTTCAGTGGAGTCCACAGCTGTATAGCTTTTGATTTCAGTTTTACTGACTTCCTGCTTCTTTCTTTCCAGACACAGCATTTGTATGGATTGCATAACATTTCACAGAAGTTATGTTCCTTTTCTTCCCAGATAGAGTAGCGTAGTGGGGTGCCCCTGACTGAGAGCCAGGCAGCTGCCAAAGCCTGTGTATCACGCCCCTCAACAGCTGGATGGGGGAGAGAAAATATAACAAAGAGTTCAAGGGCTGAGATAAGAACCAGGACATATCACTCTCCAAATACTGTCATGGGCAAAACAGGCTCAAATCAGAGTTATTAACCAAATTTATTGCTGATAAGACCAGAGCAGGATAATGAAAAGTAAAAACAGACCTTAAAAAAATCTTTGCCCCATCCCTCCCTCCTTCCCAGCCCCACCTTCTCCCTGCTGGCAGCACAGGCAGAAGGCAGTGGGGATTATGGTCAGTTCATCACAGGTTGTTTGTGCTAGTGGTCTGGGGAAGAGTCTTTCCTCTGCTCCAGTGAGGGTCCCTTCCATGAGAACAGTTATCTGTGAACTTTTCCAACCTGAATCCGTCCCACAGATGACAGTTCTCCAGAAACTGCTGCAATATGGGTCAGTCTTCCACAGGGTGCAGTTCTTCAGGAATAGCCTGGTTCAGTGTGTGTCCCCCATGGGATCGCAATTTCTGCCAGGAAACCTGCTCCAGCATGTGCTCCTCTCTCCATGGGCCTCCCTCAGGGTCACAGCCTCCTCTCAGGCATCCACCTGCTCGGGTGTGGGTCTCTTCCAGGGACTGCAGGTGGATCTCTGCATCCCCGTGGATCTCCATGAGTTGCAGGGGCACAGCTGCTTTACCATGGGCTGCACCACGGGCTGCAGAGGAATCCCAGCTCTGGTGCCTGGAGCACCTCCTGCCCTCCTTCTGCACTGACCTTGGTGTCTGCTCTCTCTCACATTTCTCTGTGAAATCGTTCTCATCCCACTCTCCCTTGGCAACAATTATACCTGCACAATAACTTTTTTTTCCCCCTTCTTCTTAAATGTGTTATCACAGAAGCATTACAACCATTTCTGATTGGCCCAACCTTGGCCACTGGCAGGTCCATCTTGGATCCAGCTGGTATTGGCTCTGCTGGACATGGGGAAAGCTTCTGGTGGCTTCCCAAAGAAGCCACCCCTGGAGATCCCCCACTAACAAAATCTGGCCATGCAAGCCCAAAACAAATAGACCACTTTAACTTAAAGCCTATCTAGCATGACAAAAGGGAGATACTTTTACGAAGTCCAGCATATTCTGCCTGTAGTAGCCACAGGGTGCATACAGTGTAGGTAGGCTGTGACCTGCTCCAGGTCTGCTTCCAGGTTTCTATTTGACTGGGAGTTAGTGTAAGGCAAGGCTCTGTTCCAGCCACCATGCACCTTCTCTGAGCTGGCTTCAAGTGGAACTTGATATAATCAATCTCTCTGAAAACATTGCCCTGTGTAGGGAAACCACACTTGGACAAAGAACATGAATATGTTACAAAGATTGCCCTAAAAATTAAAGGTTTGTTTATAACCCTTGTGTGCCAGAAGTTTGAGAAGGAGTAGGGCAGAAAAAAGAAAGGCTACTTTTAGGTTTTACAAACCCAGAAGATTTGGCCTTTACTGTCTAGTCCAGACCCCTAGAAATGAAGAATGGCAACATTAAACTTGTTTATTACTTTCTCAGAGTCTATATTAAAGCTGGTAAGTTGGGTTTTTTTTCTGTCCTTGACCAGAAAGAAGGTGGGCTTATAAACTCAGTACTCAAATGTTCATAAACCTTTTAATTCCAGCCCAAAGGTATTAATAATCAATACATCTGTATTTAGTCTTAAGAAAACCTTCACCTTTGTTCTTGAGACCTTCACCTTCCTGCTCTTCTCCTTTTGCTCCCCTGGACTAGACACAGAAATCAATCAGGTTTATCTCTCAGCCTTTATGCTGCTAAATTTGAGTAGAAGCCAAACCTTTGTGTGTGCGTGTGTCTGTGTGTGTGTGTGCGTGCTTTTTTATGGCAAACTCTCTGCTTATCCTCTTCTGAACCACTTTCACTTTGAATTCACGCTCTTTGAACATTTGAGTTTAAACTTTTCATGAGATTTTGAATCAGATATCTCTTTTCCTACCTGAATATAATTTTTTTTTTTTTTTTGTTTTACTGTCACCAGATTTCTCAAATGATTCATCAGGGAGTTGCTGCCTTTTTAATGGTATTTAACAATGAGAACAACTAGGCATCTAAAGATCAAATCAAAGCATTTCCTATCTTTATAGATAGTTTACTATTTTGTAGATTAAACAGTTGCAATCTGTACTACTATGGAACTACTGTGCCTGATAGCAAACTTGCTAAGTGTTAGGTAACAACTAGTTCAAATTTTGGGATGAGTTTCAATTACCTGTGCTGAAGGTAGCCTCACATATAGTTTAAATCCTTGAGAAAAGTGATGAAAAATTTACCTTTAGTACAAGAGAAAAAAGACTTACTTTAAGCCCTAAGAAATTCTGTTTGGCATTTTAACTCTAAATTGCAACATACTTTTATAAAGCACTAACTTAATCTTCATTTGATCAATTATGCACCCCAAGGGCAAGATATTGCAGTTTAAATTTATTTCTTTGTGCTTGAAAGTACAAATTATCTGATGCTGAAGATGGTGAAAAATGTTATTGTTAAGAATACTTTGATATTAAGAACATGGGTCTAAGCTTCATTGTCCCACCCCTTCAATCATTCACATTAGTGACAGGCAAGAGAAAATGTGAATCAATAGCAGTGCTAGTGACCTTTTCCTTCTGCTTAGCTAACTATTACCATTTAAAGGCTCATTACAAGGTAGAATGGTGTTTGTATTCACCATATACCTTCTCATGTATGCATTTGTGTGCATACCCATACTTCTATTAATTTAAAGTTTACGTGAGACTGATGGAGTTCTGTCAGGATCAAGTAGGAGTTTTACCCATTTCGTCTCATCTGCAAATGAAGTACACTGTCCCCAAGGCCTGTCTTGTGAACTTTGCCACCTCTACTAGGTGATGTTTGACCAGTTTTCTCCCTGCTACTTCCTGCTTTTATGACCCTATACTGTTTTGTTTTCTCCCATTTCTGGAAGGTCACTCATCTAAAGTACTGTACTTATTTTATTCCTAACCTTCACTTAAATAGGCAACCTCCTATTTCTCTTCTGCAGAGGTAATGATCAATAATTTTCATTCTCAAAACAGGGCTTGTTGCCTAGTGTTTCTTATCAAATCTGCTGAAAACATTTTTGAGCACAAAGAGCTTCTGTCTGCAAAATGTCCTGACTGACACCACTAATAAGAGTAATCAAGCTGAAGATTTATTTTTTGTAGGAAGCTTGCCAGCTCCAGAAGCTTAGAGAAGGAAAAGTGAAGCCAGAGAAAAGCTGTGTAAAGTCCTATGGAAAGCTGAACATTAGTTGGTCAGATTATGGAGTTTTGTTATAACTCTAGATTATGGAGTTGTCTAATAAGTCTTTCACTCACTAAAATGGTTTGTGGGGTCCTTCGGTCCACCTCTTTCATACAGTCTTCACAGTCAGAGAAATGGGTATGAATTCCAATTTGATGGGGCTCTTTCAGGATCAGACAATAGACCTCCATTTCCTCTCACGCATAAAGAAAATTGCTTCCACCTTAGTGTTGCTCTGACAGGAGCAAGGTTCTGGTCACCAACTCCTTCTCTCCCAGGAACAGCTGGATGGCTACAGACTTTGGAGTGTTAGAGCCGGACCTCTCATGTGGGAGTAAATAACTCCCAGGAACTACAACCAAAATAAAGGGTAAAATATTCTCCACATATTTTGCATTTGACAGAAGGCATCCTTAGAGAGGTCATAGCAAGAAACTGAAACTACCCACCAGCAGTAGTCATAACAATACATGTTTTAGCAGGCAGTGAAGGAATAAAATGAGGAGGGAACGAAACTCAGAACTGGTGACATCATACTTCAAAGGAAAGCCTGCCTGCTGCTAAGAACATGGTCTATTAAAATGGTACAAAATTTAATGGCTTCCAAAATACCGGACAGTGATTAATTGACTAGGTGGTGAGGCACCAGCTTGGGTGAGCACATTAATCACTGCAGCAGCATGTCTGTCACACACTCCTTTCTGAGCATTGCCCTTCTTTTTTATATCTAGAGGTGCAGGGCTGCTAGACAACCATTGATAAAGTGCCATTGGGGAGGGGGAATCAAAACTGAACAACTCATCATTGTCCAGTCACTCCTCAGGGAAAGTTTCTGCCTCGGGATTTGCAGGCCTGACTTTTCTCCCCTTGGTGCAGAGAAGAGCAGAGCACTCTTCTCCATTTCTGTCTCAGCTTTGCTGGCTCCTTCCTGCTTCCCCTCTGATGGGGTACTGACCCTGATCACACAGCATCAAGGGTCAGAGAAGGAGCTGGACGATGATTGCTTCTGGACTGGGAAGTCCCATTACATCTTCTGTGAAATCATTGAGAGATGCTGAAGAGAGGAGGAGGTTAAATAGATTGTGTCTATAGGTGAGGACTGGGAGACCAGGAGACATACGGGTAGAGAGTGTCCTGTGCAAGAAATAAATACTTACATGGAAAAGCTGTACAGAGAAAGAACCTGGAAACCTGTATTTTATCCCCAGAGCTTCCCAGATTATTAATGACCTATTTTTTTTTTTTAAGGAAACATCTATTTCATATTATGCATATATTCTGACAAGGGATTAGATTTCAGAATGTTTGAGTATTTGTAAATGCACTAATAATGCTAATAATTTACACAATTTCAAAAGTCTTAACAAGCTTAGTCTCTTTATTCCTCTGTTATGCTGTCTGGAAAGGAAATGTGACAACTCTTCCCTTAGAGAATCCATCAGTCTCTGATCAGATCTACTTCTGTAGGCAGGGGAATACTCAGCTAAGGACTGTCAGCTTCTGGCCATAATATGCTAGTGTAAGCAATCCGTGTTGAATTAAAAATGTTCTGGATGAGACAAAAAAATTTTTTTAGCTTTGTAATCCCACATAGGATGATTTCTCAGATGCAGTTTTCCTAATTGAGCTTGTGATTTCCATCATAGGATCCAGATCCCACTTCCCAGATGGGATGACTGAATGTGGTTCAGGGAAAATATGAAATCATTTGAAAGATGAACAAAGGTAAATTAAGTATTTTTCATCCAAATGTGGCAGTAACCAAACAGAGTCAGTTATACTTTGTGCTTTATATAAGCCATATTTTGCACGCAGGATCCGTCACAGTGATATCTATGCACCAGAATGTTAGAGAAAAAAGAAGACAAAGGGTCTGCCTTTCTGGCAGGCATGGGTTACTCCAATTAACATTTTATTATTTCAAAAGCAATGTACTTGCCAGACTGCTAGATTTGGGGATGACTATCCATTATTCATAGTCCTCTGATGGAGAGATAGTAACTGGAGATGATGCCAAGAGGGATGCCTCAGATCCAGATCTAGGTTCAGATTCCAGCTTGCTCCAAGCCTTGATGAAGCTATGTGCTGGAAGCATGGCTTGAACCTCATGAAATTGTGAGAAAATCCAGGCTTTCAGCGATCATTAGTTGTGTGATATTCACAAAACAAACAAACAAGCAAACAGATCTGTTTTCACACAAATGCTGCCAGTAACAGAAACTAGTAGAAGAGAAATCTGAGACCTGTCATGTGTATTCTAGGGCTCTTTCCTAGTCAAAAGGTTTTCAGTTTGCTTGAAGTGTTTGCAGTTGTTAAGCACAAAATTTTGCAGGAGTGGAATGTGGCTTGATGTAGCAGGAATAATTTGAAAGGCTGGGAAAAGAAGCAATAAAAGTCTTTTGATGGTTCTGTAGGAGGTACTGCATGGGGGCATAACTTCTGATTACATGTGAGTTTTTTATTTGTTTTCTTGTTTACTGGAGGTTCAATAATATTCAAAGCTGCATCCAGCTGCAGGACTGTTTGGTTCCTCTGTCATGTAAATGTGACTACTGTGATGCTTTACCTCTTTCTCTTTTGCTCTGTCTCACATAATCTGCACTCAAACGTTTTTTAGGTCACCCAACTAAATGGTTATGAAAGCTATAAAGGAGGTGAACAGGCTTTTTACTCCTTACTTGAAATGCTTGCCATTCCCATTTGAAGTCAGATGAAACAGTATTTCATACACATCGGTGAGAATCTGGTGGTGTCTGGGGAACTGAGTGGAAATATCCTTGCTTTAAAAAATCAGCTACAGACATGCTCAGTTTTGTTAACATTTTGTCTCTGCGAACAAAAAAAAAATTACTATATGTATAATTTCTTTATAAAAGTGCTAATCCACAAAAAACCAGAGATGTCATTGTTTCAGATGTATTTTCAGAGAATAGAATAAACATGAGTAAAATGGTCATTATTTCAATATAAATAATGGATTTCAAATATGTGAAAAAATTGAGACATTGCTTGTCAACTCTTCAACTGGACTGTTTATCAAACAGTTGTAGATTATATTGTAGAGAAAATGGAAAATAAAACTGTAAAGAATATATTAAAGAAAGTAGCTGAATATAATGTGTGTGGAACAACTCCAGCATCTCTTCATAAAATGTGAATGTGGCTAGAGTTCTATATTGATCAGATGCAAGATCTGGAGAGGTCAAACCACAAGGCTCATCTCTTTGATATCTGGCTTTTATCATAGCTGACTCTTTCATATTCTTATCTTCTCTAACAATAAAAAGAAAATTCTTACAGCAAAGTTCATAACTGTGTCAAAGTTTCTATTACTGACAAAATATAACACAATACAACATGCCTAACCATTAAAGTACCAGAAACATCCTATCACATTGTTCATGCAATTTAATTGGTACTTATAATACAGTGGATTACTTAAATCCATATTATCCCCATTACAGAAATATGATGATACATACAAAGCACTTCAAAAACATCTGAAAGGTTACAATTTAAAAAAAAAAACAACAAACTATTGCATTGCTGTTTATCTACTTGAATGTCTGAATGGAAGATATTTCCATGATCTCAAACCAGTTTTGATTTTTGTCATTAGAGTGCTATACACCGATCTGCTTAAGTAGGATTCTCCACATCATATTTGAACAGAAATCTGATTATCTACTGTTATGTAAATGAGGCATGAACTTTTCGAAAATACTGATAATCACAGCATACAGACTATATTTTGGAAGTAGCAGTTTTCCATTTATTTTCATATGTTCAGTAAATTAATCTTCCAGTGGAGCAGAGATATTGCAGACGCAATGCATAACCACCTGTGGACTGATCAAATATTGAGGGGGGTTGTAGGGTTTAGTTTCTTGTCCATCTTTGTCCTGTTCTGATTGAAACTTTTTCATTATGTGTACAGGATATCACTGTCTCAGTTACTGCTAGTAACAAATGAAATATATTCACACAACTTTCAGGATCATTTTAATGAAATGTCTGCTATAGTCAATTTACTGTCCATTTTCTTCACAGTTTCCATATTGCCATGAATACTCATTTTAGATGGATGTTAAAGAAAAGTTTTCTTTCCATCAGTGCCTGTACTTGACCTTGTTCTGGGACACCCAGACGTGTGGGTCCTTTGTTTTCTTCCCTGCTGTTCAACAGGTGAGTCTCCATAGCATTTAGCAAGTACCTGAAGATGAATTTTGCTCTTGAATTAGCTCAGTGGGATTTTTTTCTATTAATCCTCAAATGTATGTTTACATCTTAAGTGAGCTGGATCAGAGCACTGCTCTGTGCTCTGCCTGGTGTGTGGCGATGTGTCACTACACTCGGCTGTGCCCCAAGGAGATTGGTGACAAACCTGTGCAGGTGCTTACACTGTGATTGTGCAGTCCCCAGTTTGGTTTGTTACTGCTCTGATGTTCTTGCTCCCTTGATGTATTGCACACACACACTGCTGCAGTTTTTGCAATGAAAAATTTGCTTATTGAGCTCAAAAATCAGTCTGGTGGTGGACTAAAGGGAAGTACTGAAAAATTTTGTCACTTACCGAGCTGAGGGCACGCCCCAGAGGCAACAGCAAAGGATTATGTTATATTGCCTTTGCTTCTTTTTTCTCAGTGGTTCCTAGGAACTCCCCAATCAGCGTTGCCAGACATCTTAACAATTAGTGAAGTGTTTGATCCTGTTATACCCTGCACAGCTGTAGGCAGGCTAATTTTCAGCTGCCTGCTAACAATATCCCAGGTCTCAGCGGCTGGGGCAGGTTTCTCAGACTCCAGGCTGCATGCTGGAGCTTTGCAATAGCTGAACTATCCCACTGCAATCTGCTCAGACTCACTAGCTCCAGCAGGCATTTTGCTGTCAATCTCAAACAAAATATAGCCTTTGAACTGCCACTTCAAGTATTCCAATACACATTTTAATTCTTCCAAACGCAGTATCATTCAGCTAGGAGAAAAACATAGTGCTTATTGTAACAGGAGGAGGAGTTGCATTCTAGAAAGCTGCTAGTCAAGAGAATTTAGACACTATGGTAGGAAAATAACTGGATCTGAAGTGACACTTAGAAGGCTAAAATAATTCTTGAGGAGTGTCAATAAAAATAGAGAAGCATTGCTATGTCTGAAAATAGCTTTAGAGAAACCATTATCAGAATGTTGTGTTGGATACTGTTTTCATTCTTTAAAAAGCTGCTGAAAAATTGATGAAAGAAAAGAACTACAAGAGTTTTGAGCATTGAAAAACACCTTGTTCTGACAAGGTGTTTCTTGTTTATCCAAGAAAAGTTAAGAGATGATAAAAAATATCTTATGCTGGGAAAAGATTTCTAACTGCTAACAGTATGGAGAGACAATCAATCTAAAGGTCACAGATTCAAGTTCTTCACATTCACAATAGAAATAAAGTTAAACATTGAGCAAAAGAATGGAAAACTGTGGGAAATATAAAATTTTTGAAACTAAGAATCAAAATTCCCATCTAATAAACATGCTTAGTTCAAAGAAAACAACTTAAGAATCAGTTGACAGAATTATGCAGCTGGTGCTAACGAAATATTTATAAATGCTGTGAAAAAGATGTGTGGTTCAAGGGCAGAAAGGCCCCAGAGGATTGCAGAAAATGGCCACCCTATTCCACTGATCTTCAGGAGGCTGTGCCTTTAGCTGCCTTCAGCAAAAGCAGCCAGAGTATCAGATTAGCTTTGCCACCTTCTGTTCTAAGAACACAGACCAATCAATTTTTTTCTGACAGCAACACAGATTCACCATTTGACTAATATTTTTACACGGACATGAAATGCTGGTTAGACTATGCACTAAAATATCCCCCAGTTGATGGAGATAGGGATGATCTGTCAGGATACATAAACTCTGATGTACAGCGCAATAGTCTAAAGACAAAATCAATGTTGAGGCCAGAACCTCACTTGAAATCACCAATTAAATTTAAAAAACTCTGAAGATTGGAAGCATAATTCAGAATATAGACTAAGACTTGAAGAGGGTCAGAAGGAGGGAGTGCTGGGATTGCCAACACAAGCATGTGTTCTAGTTTTGCTTCAGTACTAGGACATCAGATTGAGGAAACCTTTCCTATACAGATTTACTCTAGGAAGTGTTCAGAGGCATGTGCTGGATTTTTTCACATTACGGGTTGATAAGCAGAGCTCAGTTTTTATACAAAGCTAACAGACTTTTTGAAACAAACAGCACTTTGTCTAATACCTCTGAAAAATATTCAATTCCCTACTTCAGTATAGATAACGTAGATATCTTGTGGTGATTTGGACTGTCATAACACTGTCAATCTTTGAACTATTATCGGCATATATAAAACAAGAACAAAACAAACCAGAAAATTCTATTAGTTCTTTATAGCTGTAATACTGCAGTGGTTCTAAACTAAAACACCCCCAGAAATTTTATGTTTACATGTGCTCAGCAGAACCTAAAATATTTCTATGAACACTGTCAAATAGATTTCCTTCCAAAAGGGAATGTTGAACAGTATGTTGGCTATTAAGCCAATTATGTGAAATCAATCAAAGGGCAAAGAAATGGCTGCTTCATTGTTAGAAAATTTTGAAACATGTTTTCTGAAAAATGCCAAAAAGAATTGTGGTGTGACAGTGATTGGGATGGGATGTGCTAGGGGCAGATCTAGAGCTTCTATGAGTGAGAAATACTGGAGATCTGAAATGAACATCTACTAAGATCTCACAGTAGAATTTCAGGTCTCAGATCTCTCTCTTTGTAGAGAAAGAAGCATAAAGAATGTTTTCTTGAGGAATTGAGCCACCTGCTAACCATTGCAGTCAAATGTCACTTTAAGTTTGAAATGTCTGAGTAAATTCTAAAATTTATCTAATTATAGACTGGTTCACGGAGAGAGGGTGAGGTAGCAGGTGCTGGCAATCTATTCAGGAAAGGGTAAATGCTGAAAAAGATACAAGAATACTTGCTGGCAAATTTCTCTGCAGTATTTGGTATGGATGAGCCTGATCTGCCCAGCATATGTATGTACAGGTTGGGGCCTCAAAACCTGTCCAGAAGGCAGTGTTTGTGGGTTGCACAGGTGCCCTTGGAACACTGTCTCATGGCTCAATGCCTGTTGGTCTGAGCAATTCTGTTTTGCAAGGACTACTATAATTTAGTGCCCAATGATGCCTATTTTTGAACGTCAGATTAGAATAAATAAATAGCGTCCTGCATTGTAAGTAATTGAGCTGAGGTCAATGTTATTGTTTATGGAATAAGCTACCACTCAGAGTAAATAATAATTTCAGTTTGGTGACAATGAAAAAATCAACTCTTGATAAAAAGAATTCAAAATTCTTAACCCAAAGTATGGATGAACTTCACATTTTTGCTAACTCTGGAAATTATCAAAGCAGCTCTGGCTTTGATAATTTGAACACTATTGATACTGATGTGTTGAAACAGCAACTTATGGGTCTTCCTTTCTGGGAAACCCTGTGCTATAGAATCATAAATAAACCCCCATATTTTTACAAAGAGTGTCATCTAGACAATGACACATCACAATACATAGATGCAAACCAGTCCAATTACTAAGCAGGTGACCAAAGTCAAAGGTCCCTGAAACAGGGACGAAGCAGTGCTGTTAAATTCAAGACATTTATCAAACTGTCTCACAGAAGTACTGTTAATCTAAACGTGTCTGGTTTAAAGCGCTGGTAATTTATTTGGCTGTTTCATCACTTGTGAAGTTTGTGCCATTAGTATTTAATCATCTTAGATTCATAATCATCCTCCCTTCCTGCAATATACCTCAAGGACAATAAAGTCCTGCAGTTTTGTCTTCGTGCCTCCTTTTCCCCTTCAGTATCAACTGGTGAAGAAACTTTTCAAAGATAGTAAGTACTGCTTTCTGCAAGGCATTGTAAGGGCATTTTCACTCAGAAAGGCTGAACATTTTTAGTTACACATCATCTTATTTTCATTCTCAGGTTTCTTTATTTTTCTCTTTTAGGTCTCTCTGAATTGATTCTGGGAGCGACGTCTACTGAAATTCAAACCAAAGACTCATAAGATAATACATGTATTAGTATTAAATATTTCAGATTCTCTGGGCATTACCTTTATGCTGATTCTTTGAAATGTCAGTGCAGATTAAATCAGTCAGTCTCTGTTCCTTTGGATGAGAGGCATCTGCACGGGAGTAAGTAATGACTTCAGGAAGAAACATCAGTTTGTTTTGTTGCAGGGAGGAACAGAAGAAAGACAGACAGGTTCCTAGAAAACGTCAGGGAAGGTGTCCTGAGCCATTCCCAAATGTTTGGCCTATGGGTACTGAGTGCTTGACCATCCTACAGGAAAGGACAAATTATTTTTTAAAGAGTAAGCCACAGGCACAGGTCAAATATGGGAAAATACAGAATCCTCTGTTCCCCTGAACTACCAGAGGATTGTCTGCAGAAAGCAGAAGGCAAATCAGAGACAGACCCCATTTTGCAAGACGCTCAACCTTTGTCAATACATGTAAAGGAGTCCATTTTGAGAATACTTGTATTATATTTTCAATTCCCTACTGTAGCAAAAACTTACTTCTTAGGGGGGAAAAAAAGAGAAAAACTAGAGGAAAACAGTGGAATCAAAGTCCATTTGGGAATATGTTGCCCAGATGTCAAGACACCAACAGAAGGACTGTGCAGAAAGAAGAAGTTTCCGTAAGTAATTAATGGAACAGATGATAGAAGATTTATCTCACCAGTGGCACGTGTTCAAAGCTTGTGAACACAACCCAAAAGGTTAATATGAACTTGGGTTTTGGGAACTTTACTTTGGCTGATTCTACTCTAAATTGCTTCTTGTTTCACTTACGGTTCTTTGTAACAGAGAAGACTTAAACAACTTTTTCCCCAACCTATGTTGAAAATAAAGATTTAACGGAGAAATGTCAGAGTTATTAGAAGTGACTCACTGACACTGTATTACATTTACATGACTGTCAGGTAAATTGTTGAGCATCAACTGGTAAGGCTCCTAAGGTACATTTTTTGGGTAGCCTCACAGAGCATACTTTTAAAGAAACATTGATCTTTTCTTTCCCTAAAATGTCACAGATACCAGGGAAAGGGTGAATCATTTGAGCAGCACCTATCAGAGGTTGAGAGTGGAAACAGAAGAAATGCAAACCACTGCTGTTACCAAAAAGCATAATGGAGCATATCAGTGTTATCAGATGCTAGATAAGTTCTTATCTGTTGTTTTAACACCCCTGTAAGGATTCTTCACCTGTAAAAACATCTAACTCTCCATTCAAGGAAAAACCTCAAGCTTCACAAATTTCAGAATGCTGATGTAAAAAAAAACCTGTTTTTTTTATTTTAGCTTTTTTTTTTTAAAATTAGCTTTTAGCTATTCTTTTAGTCAGAACAGGTGGACCACATCTCCGCTCTCTGGACATAAGAAATTAATTTGGCAGTGAAAATAGCTTGAGGAACACTTATTTCTTATAATCTTGGAGGTCTCTTTCTTTGAAGAAATTCCTAGAAGTGTGGAGAACACAGAGTCCAAATTTTCACTCTGTATTGTCCAGGTAAAACAAAGATTTACATAACAGTGTCATTTTGTTGTGCCAGTTTGTAATGCTTGATACAATTCAGTTTAGATAATTTTGTTCTGTGCAGTGATTAAAATGTGTAAGCTTTGTAAATCATATCTAATATATGTTTCTTCTGCTAAGGAAAACACATTTTGTTTCAGCCTACTTTTCAGGTGATGTTTGTGTCCAGATGTATAAAGGTGTTTAGAAACATCTATGGTGATCAAAAGGTGTTAAACACACACAGCTGTCCTACTTCTGTTGAAGAACTTCACCAAATGAGCTATCAAAGTGTTCAAACAGTATAACAACTAATGCTTTTTCACTGATGGATATATTATCGCTTGTTTTCTGCTTTGCAGTGAGTGAACCTTCCCTATTTGGAAAAGAAAAATCCTCATACATCTGTCTGGATTTTGAAAGATAACTTCTATGTGCTTCTCACTACACAAGCAGCTTACACACTTTGCGTGTTTCCATTTGAGGTGGTCAGATCCTTTTCTGATATCTGGCCCGAAGGCACAGATCATCTGACCTATCTTGATATGACCAAGCATGAAACATAACCATTTTAGTTTCAGCATGATGCCAACAACAATAATAATTTAATCTCAGAAACTGCAATTAACCCTCCAGAAATGCCATGCTTGCTGTTGGCTTGAAAGGGAGTCTGGAATCACTAGACTTCATACAGGCACTTAAGGATACTTAATTTAGTTTCTTTATGCATCTCTAGGGATCTAGGCACATTTTTTTAAGTGCTTTGTGGTGGGAATACACAGAAGAATATATTGGTCTGATTTCCTGCACTACACCCCAGGTGGAAGCAAGCATCTGAACCTTAGTCTCTTGTCAGCTTGAAATGTTAAGTTTTGGGACATAAAATTTAAGATGTGTGACCTATAATGCAGTACAGCTCACAAGACAAGTCTGGTGCCATAGATAAAATTATATATTAATTAATCTCCTTTCTGATGTAAAAATAAATTAGTGTGTAAACAAATTATTCCTACCTCAGTTATGCGAGCCTCTGAATGCATACTTGCAGAGCATTTGAGAAGAGAGATCAGATTACTCTTAATCAATCCTCATTCATCACAACCATTTGATTGGATAAAATCACTCTTATTCCTTCTGAAAGGAAGCAGTGCTTAAACTGACGCATAACAATCTCAGAGAAATTCATAACTGATTATTAGCCTGTGTCAATACATCAGGAGATTTATTTGCTGCTTCATTTTCAGCAGAGTTGTCAAAACAAATTAGATTTTAACTATTTGCCTCATGACAATATGTTGCATCCATATACATTTTGTATATATTTTTTACTGAAGTAATCTTGCCTTCTAAATGTAGGAGACTTCTTTCTTTACTTCTTTTGTAATGTTATTAACCCCTCCTCTGAAAAAATATATGCATTTTGATTTTCATTGACATATTTACCCTGTTTAATAACAGAATAACAGTTGACCATAAATTTTTGGGAGCAAGCATATGTCTCTTATTGAAAGAGTCTCTTAAATGATGAAATTTGAGATTACAGGGGAATCTAAGATATTCTATTAGTTGGAAGAATATCTTGTTATCATTAAGTGTCTGTACGAGAAGTCTGGTGTGTACAGAATACCCATGTCCTTTTTTGCAGTAAAACTATAGAGCCCTTGTCCAACTTTGAACAAAGTACTTTACATCTTCTGGCATTAGAGTGGTTTGTATACTGTTCTTATCACCATGGTTTTGGAACAGCTGCCAGTAAGACACTAAAAAAGTAATTATACATCTGTTTCTTGTCCTTTTAGGAGTGAGGAGAGTGTGAGTGGAGTTTTGCCTTGAAATTTTATATGCATATTTCTACAGGTTTAAATTAGAAGGGATAAAGTCAAAGAAGAAGTGACTTGTGCTAATAGCAAAGCTGTAAAGTTTGCCCCTGAGAGTACATTTCCACATCTCAAACTCTCACTTAGAAAGTTGTTTAGCTTGACTATGAGTTCATCTGCGTTACTGTAGAAAGTTTAGTTGTATTAAGAAATATCATTGTGGATGTTGGGCTCTTTCTTTAACCTGAAGCAATACTGTGGTGTTTGATGCTTTAAAGATGAGAATTAGGAGCTTTCATTTTTATTAATAATTAAACAATAACCTAGTGTGAGAATGGAATGATTCTGATAGGTTCTGGTTATTTTAGATTTGTTCCAGTTTACCTTTATATGAGTACATCTATTTGGCCACAGAAAATCCTGTTTGTATTTTTTATTATTATTAAAACTATTTTGTTTAGTTCAGCTTTAAAATATCACTTCCAGTGCATGGCTCAGCTGTCTGTCTTTGGCAGACATGGACAACTACACCTGGACTGTATGTCTTCTAAAATCTGTCTTCTCTCCTTACAGGAATTTACTAAATGTTTTGTATCAGAGCAAAACCAGATACCCATGAACAAGTAGAATATTTTGTTACACTATTTCCCTATTAATGATAGGATACTCCGCATGGCACCTCAATACACATCTTCCAGCTTGTTTTTCCAGGAGAGGAGCCATTCCATTTTGAGCAGTGGTGTGGATAAAGGCATTGCAAGTGTGCACACTGGGAAGTGCTGCATCTTGAAAGACCGAAGGCAGCACATGGAGACACCCATAGACACTGCAGAGGCTCCCCTAGGCAAGGAAGTGTGTCGCTGAGTACAGTTCATCTTTCACCAGACTGAGACAGTCCAGGAAAACAACACAAGAATAGCAGAAATATTTACTTTGTGGTGCCAAGTTGAGAGACATTTTGGGAAGGACAGGGCAGTAAAAATGCAATGAAGAAGTTGAGAGCAAATGTTTTGTTGAGGGGGAAGCTATCTGTTGATGCTACTATAGCAGTTCCAGTTCTGCAGTCTGGCTTAAACATATGTAACTCTATCTGGCCCTTGGGTTGTTCCTCCATGACTTTTTCCAGCTTTTGCAAGGACAAAACATACCTGAAGTTGTTGTTCTTCTCTAGAACAACTTGACATTATGTATAAATCAGAGTGATGACACAAGAAAACAAAGGTATTTTCCATCTCTATTTCATTTTGCCTGGGTGGGTTGTCAGTTCTCTACAGAAACCTGTGACATAACTGCACAATAATTAACACTAATATATTCCCACTTCAGGTGGGCTCCATCACTGCTGTTATTTTCCTTCTGCGTGTGTCAGATGTTGCTGAGGTAAGAAACAAACTCTGTCACTTCTTTGCAGATTAGTGAGTTCTGTTCACAGCCTTTATATTGATACTTCCCTTAACTCTCCCCTCTCTGACAACATTTGACTGTCATGTAAGTTCACAGAATCACAGAATGAACTAGGTTGGAAAAGACCTTTAAGATCATCTAGTCCAATCTATGACCTAATACACCCTTATCAACTAAACCATGGCACTGAGTGCCGCATCCAGTCTTTTTTTAAACATGTCCAGGGACAACAGATTCATATTTATAAATTAAATAACTGCTTCAGCTACAAGACATGGGTTAGGCCTAGAAAATCCAAAGGGACAAGGAGAGCAGTTTCAATCTGTGTGTGATGATTGGAGGAAAAATAAAAGCAACTAAGTTTTATCATTATCTGTGTCTTGAAGACAGCTAGTGTCTTAGAGCAGTGAAAGTCAGACAGTATTCTCTCTGGAAGGAAGTTTGGACACATGCTAAGTGTTAAATAAGCATTATCTCATGAAAGAGGCCCATTCACCCATATGGGTACTGTAGATGCAGTCCTTCTCAGAGCTGTGAAGTGCAGTGACAGCTGATCCAGGAGGTTGCAAGGGACAGCCCTAGAGCAAGTGCTTGTTCTGGCTGGCCTCAGCATCAGGAAAAAGGTCCTGAGTATCCAGAGGACCAGGGAAAGCCAGCATGAAAGTCCCAAGTTTCCTTTTCACTAGTGCCTTGTGTATATTTCCGAAGATGTAGTCTTTATTAAAAGTCTTTCTTAAACTATCAACTTTTCTGCTTAGAAATTGCAGTGAAAAGAGTAATTTTGAAATTCCAGTGACTCATCTGCACATAAGTAGCAGCTGTCTTGAACTGCAGTGAACTCACCCCTACTTCTTTTTTAAATCTTTTAAAAATCACTCTGCCATTTAGTGCAACGGTCCTATGTGTTGCTCCACAAAACACGACTTTCTCATTAACTAAAAAGACCTATGGGAGGGGTCAATGTCATGCTTTTCCTCTTATTGAAGATGGTTTCAAGGCTGTGTGGTATCACAGATTTTTCACACTGTTAGCACTTTGTTATTCCTTATGGTGCTGTGTTTGTCAATAGCTGAGGCAATAGAGGGAGGCTGTAATAGTGATTTTTGGCAGAACAAACATATTTGAACTTCTAGAGATGCTTTCTCTTATCTTACGGTTGTAATTATTTGCTGTGGTCCTTTCATATTGTTTTTAACACCCTAGTATCTGATCAAAATATTTTTGGTTTTTTCTGAGAATTTCTCTTAGCCTCTTTTCTATTCCTCCCCATATTTGCAGTCATAATAAATCTCCCAGACTTTTCAATATTTCTTTGCTTTCAAAAGATACCATGTATTTGTAGATATAATCAGCTGTGATAACCATTGGTTTCTGTTACTTTAAATTATGCTAGCGTAGTTCTCTACTCAGACATAAGATTGATTCATAAATCTTTGAGC
The DNA here is from genome assembly GCA_013397015.1 of Myiagra hebetior. Classification (NCBI taxonomy): domain Eukaryota; kingdom Metazoa; phylum Chordata; class Aves; order Passeriformes; family Monarchidae; genus Myiagra; species Myiagra hebetior. The sequence goes on along the minus strand of VWZQ01010472.1, from coordinate 1,073,478 downwards.
TCAACCATTTTTAAGGGGAAAATATAGAGTTTGTTGCTGGTGTGTACATATTTTCCTTGTCTTAAAAAAATGTAATAAATTGGGGGATCTTCCTCTGTTAGAGTGGTTCCTGATATTAGTTCTAATTTAGCCTTATGTCTAGATTCTTCTATGGTGTCTATGGTATACTACTCCAACTGATGGCACTCCTCCAGTAAAAAAACAAACAAAACCCTATCCTGAAAACCAAACAACCCAAACACCTGCACTCTATACCACTTTGTAGCTCTTATGCACAACAATACACTAAGTGGTATTTTGGCTTTCACACCTCATAGAGGGGTCTCACAGTTGCTGGGTTTTAAAAATGGGATGGTCAAAAGGAGAAGAGAGGCTATAAAAATCAATGTTCTCAAAATACCTCTCTCTTTTATTATCTTTTTTTCAGTTGCTTTGTTTCCATTTTTCCTTCCATGCTTCATTGCTTCCTTTCTTCCTTCCTTGCTTCCTTCCTTTCTTCTCTAATTCCACTGAATCCTGAGACTCATTTCCTCTAGTTCCATCCTGGTTTCCACCATCAAGTCCCACAGCTTCCTCCTGTGCAAAGGTTTCTGAAGACCTCTTTCTAGATGTACCTCAGAATTAGAATTGAAATCCATCCTGACTTGTCACTAACTGATAAGTGCTCTTTTCTTTTGTCCCAAATGTAAGTAGCAGGTGAAGTGCTGAACTCTAGTAGGTGCTGTGAGAACAAAGAAGAGGTACCAAATGAACAACAGAAAAAGCAGAGGAAAACAAAGACATATATAAGAATTTCCATTCTCTATTAGCGGGACACCACATGTGGGTAAATATTCATGAGCATAGGAAAAATGGCAGCCACTCTGTCCCTTCATGTGGCAGGCATCTTGCTGGGAGATGTGACCCCTTGCCAGCTCATGGGAAAGGAGACAAGCAGACCAAGGATACTTTAACAGCCATACAGAAATCTTCCAGGACAGCTGAGCAGCTGTGCCCAAATTCCCCAGCAGAGACACTGGAGTTTTATCTCTGCAGCAGCCCTCATCCCAAGGAGCTGAAAGATCATGCAGAAGTGAAGGAAGAGTATAAAGTGAAAGGACATGAGAGTTATGAAGTTCCCAAGCAGGAATGCAGCCTGAACCCCACAGTAAAACCATCCTCCAGGCACATGGTGGCTAGAGCAATTCCTGAAGGGAAGCAGAATTTTGGGGGATCTTTTTGTTTGAAGGGGGAAAGTCACTTTACACTTGATTGTCACTTGTTCCTGCTGCCACAACTAAGGCATGTCTTTCACACTCATCTGGGCTGTTCTCAGCATAAGAGAGGTGGGTTAAAGTCTCATTCATATCCATCTAAATAAATAGAACTGTCATTTTTATCAGCTTCTGTTGATCAGCCTCCCTCCCTCCCCCTTGTCTTCTTTCCATGAGTGATTTTGTTGGCTGAAATAAATCAACACACTTCTCAAGTCAAGTCCTCCACATCTAGCATAGCCACTTCACATAGATTCAAGGCAGAGATTTCACTTCTTATATTAGACCACCAGATATTGCAAGCTGCAAAACCTCCATGGATTTGCAGTGATTTTAAAACCAATTCATGGCACAGGAAAAAAAAAAAAGTGAGGAATTAGCCTACCTGAAGCACACTTTCCTACCAATGGACCCGATGTAGCTGGCCAGCTTGATTTCATGAACTGCTGATCAGCAACAGTTTTCGATGGGGTTTTGGGAAGGGGCCATGATTCACAGAAAAGTCCCATCAGAAGGCAAATATTTGTGCTGGTTTGGCCAAAATCTAGCAATATATCATCTGAGAGAAACCCCAAGACAACACTATAGCTTCAGCCTTGAAGCACAGGTTCAGCAGGAAATGTTCTTGTAAGCAGGGGTTTAACAAAGCCCAGACATCAGAAGCAGTAGCAGTGTAACTCAGCATTGGTCAGGAGGCAGAAAACAGAAATCTACCTAATGCCAACCTCAAAACAGGGATCACAGTAGAAGTATGACATGATTCTCTCACAAGCACTACAGGAGAGGGAAATAAAAGCAGTCAATGCCAGCATATAATATGAACAGGTCTGCAACATCACTTGATGCATCTAGGGAGTTTTTCAAAGTCTGCCATATTCCAGATCAGCACATTGTAGGCTGCAAATGCTTTCTTTCAAGTGTGCAGTAAGACCATGGGAAGTTGTTTCCCTGTGTGTCATGTTACTCAGGCATTCATGATTGCCTGACAACCAAAAGCATCTTCAGCATAAGCCCAAAAGGAAATGGCTGGTACAAAGTGTATAATGAATTTGACAAGACAAATGTTACTTTCTAGAAGAACTGAGGAACTGGCACTTGCAATTAGGCTAAAAATTTTAATAAAAATCAAGGTTTAACATTGGGAGGTTTTCCAATGTTTAAAAATCCTGTTCAGATACTGTTCATGGATACAGGATACATTGTTCGTAGTTTGCAGCTTGTATATGGGGATCCTATGAACAAAGGACTACAAAGAGATATATTATGAAAGTCAAAAGTTGGGAGTAATCTTTATTAAGTAGCATCACAGATGACGTGAGGGAAAAAAAGAAAAAAAGAGAAAAATTATCAGTATAATTATATATTACATTGGCTTTGTTTGCTTTGCATAAGCTTTGATTCTCCCATTTTTGTCATAAAAAGCCTTCAGCACCACAAGGTGGCAGTAAAAAATTAGTTATTGCATAATTTTTGACACTTGGTTATGTAAACAATAAATACACCTATTGTCCCAATGCTGAACTTATGCAAATGTCAAACCAATCTCATCTGTTATAAAAATGACACAAATGGTCAATTTCTAACATTTGCATGAAAAAAGATGCAAATTAAAAAAAGATGCAGTTAAAGAAAAAAGAGCATTAGTCAAACAATTAAATCATCTTAACTCAAGAATGATGAATTTTTATTTGCAATGTATGCAAAGTTGTTCATAGTAGAAAATGCTTCAAATATTTAGAATAATCAACCATTTCTCTTCCACCTGGCATTCAAAATCCTTGAAATGAGATAGAAGGTTTGGAACATTAGCTCCATTTAATTTACCTTATGATACAGAAAAATAAAAATGAAAATGAGAATGGATTGTGATGAATCTGCTTGCTTCTATCAAGTTCAGCAGAACTATGTGCCAAGGAGAATTCTCTGCTGAGCCAGTTAGTGGAACAATCAGCCTCTTCAGGAATAAGTGAGCATCTCAAATCTTGCTTCTGGCAGAGGCAGTTGTGATTCATTCAGTGCATTTCATACAAGAATCAGCTCCTAAAATGTTATTGGATATAAGTGATTGCCCAAGCAGAAGGACATGGCAAGGGTCACACTGCAGAGAACTTTTTGCTGAGATCAGCCAGAATTTCCTCTTGTACCTTCTTTGTTGAGTGCACAAGTGTCAACTCATCCATCATTTCATTTTTTCAATGCCTAGTAAGGTCTAGTAGCCAAGAGTGGTGTGAGGAGGGATCTGACTTTTCCAAATCTCAATCTTCAGTGTAGCTACCCTCAGCTGCCCTGTAAGGGCTGAGTTGGTTAAAGAATCCACTTCCAGCCAGAGATGTGCTTGGTGCCATGCACAAGTAGGTACTTGTCAGCTTCACATCAAGGAAACATAAAATAAGATTTTCATGCATTGATTATAATTTCCAGAACCTAGGGTATACCTTTAGGTAAATATTACTTCTGTTTTTGCCAGAGGTGTTTTCACATCACACAATTAGAGGATGGTGTGTTTCCTCTGAGGATATCATAACATACTAAGAAGTAGCTCCACATTTCTATCTCTGTGTTTGTCGGATAAATTATTTTAAGTTTAAAAAATCTTTACATGTACAATACTAAAATTTATCTTTAAATTACCATTTATTGAAATTAATATTACCATCATTATTTACAGAGCACTATAAAGACTGTATTTCCCAGAAGACTTTAACAGAAAGGAGAGGTCTAGTCCCCATCCTGCTAGCATCAACATGGAGATCTGTACTCCTTTTCTGGGGTTTAGATCAGATCTGAGAAGTGCAGGCAACTTTTGGTGGACCTGAAGAGCTGTTCTTCTGATCCTGCAGGTGTGTGTCCAACAGGCTACAAAACAAGTCAGGTACTTTTCTGTCCCGCCACAGCACTGCCACTGCTGCACCTCCGCCCTTTGCAGGGACCCACACAGCTCCTTCAGCAGCAGCTGCTACAACTGGTGATGACTTTGGACTTCCTACAGGGTGAGGAGACCTGCATCAGACCCCTGGGGACAAGGTTGGCTCTGTAGGTCTGAAAGCTGGAGGCACAGTCACTGCAGATGCTGTCAGCGCCGTATCACAAGGATAGATCAGGAAGACAACCAGTGCACCAGCTTTTCCAAGGAGAGCTTCTGCTTTGATCTAGAGGAACAAGAGAATTATTTTCTGAAATTATGGTTGACAGAATGGCCTGTGGCAGAGCAAACCAAGATAAATAAACCTGAACAGAAGAAAAGCTGTTCAAAAGATGTGTAACACTTCAATGTATTTTTTACATTGCCATGCTCAGAAAATAAATGAAAATGGTATGGATAAAAGGTTAGATGGCTTAATTTTCTTTTTCAAAGTTCACACTGCAATATGGGGATGAGGATGGGTACAGCAGGAGGGGGTGACAGTAAGAGAGGAAGTTCAAATATGCTCCAAGGAACTGCATTTGAAATTTTTCGAAGAGAATTCCCAAAACTACAAGGCCTTAAGCAAATGTATTTTCCTTTGGACTGGCATGATAGGCAGTGAGAGATTAGAACTTGCATGTACTGAATCTGCTTTCCTTTCATGATGGTATAATACGGAATAAGATTTTGAGTAAAATTTTGAAAGAAGAATAAGAATAAGAATAAGAATAAGAATAAGAATAAGAATAAGAATAAGAATAAGAATAAGAATAAGAATAAGCCTTCTGTTTGTTTCCTAGAAGTTCAACACCAGGGCCTGGATTGCTGACGGGAACCTCCCACGAAGATGATACACACCAGGGGTGGTTTCTGAGAGGGCAAAGGGGCACTGACACCTCAGTACAGCCACTGTCCCTGACTCAGTCATTGCAGTGCAGTGAGCTCTTGCAGAGAAAGCAGAACTGAAGGAGTGCAGGAAGGGAGAACAAACTGGTGAAACAACTGCACTCGAGGGGCCTGAGTTTACCACAAGCTGGTAGTGTGTGGCAGGACTACTGAGGCAGAACTGGAGGCTGCAGGATCAATTCCATATGTGGTGAAGTCACCTTTAAACCAGCTTTCAATTTTTCTTTCCTCATTGCAGAACCAGACAGGGAAACAGGAGTGGTTCTCACTTCCATGCGCTCCTCTGTGCCAACATGGATCCATGCTCCTCTAAACTATGGTCTGTAGGTGAGCTGCACCATGTACAGTGTACTGGAAATACTACTACTTCATTTTCATATTTGTTTAAGTCCTTTTTCGCAGGTTTTTTCAACCACTTCCAGTGCAACCCCATGAATCCCAGATTACCACTGATGCCTTTGACTCATGCAGACATCAGCTGGAAGAAATAAACAGGATTTGGATTCTATTATGAAAATGACAACTTCTCCTTTCAACTGGGATGTGCTGAAATAAGTAGCTTTTTATCTTAATAGTCAGAAGCTCTTCCATGTAATATTTATAAAGGATGCTGTTTAGGCTATTCTGTACTCCCAGATGAGAGGTGCTTGAAAAAAAAATTAAAAAGTAATTATGTGCATTGTCACCAGGCATTTGGGAATATATTATGTGATCCAACAGGCAGAAAACATGACTTAACCCTAGAATATCTGGCCTTTTTTCCTGGCATGAATAACATTTTATAATACTAACAAAATTTGGGGTGGAAGATAAATAAAGAGATAAATGAAAGATGTTGAAAATTTCTGCATGCTCTAGGAAACAACATACAGTTTTCAGTGCTAATATCATCTCAAATGAATAGTTTTAATAATGATGAAACTTTTATTAGTAGCATTTGAAAATAATATTTTAAAATACTATTTCCAGGTGTTTCAAAATTCTTCTTGCCCCCTGGCAATGTTAATGTTAATTGGATTCTTTCACACAAAGTTGCATAACTTCCACCTGACCCAGATCTGCCTCCATGCAGTGCTGTGAAAAATCAAGAAAGGCCAGAAACAGACATTTTTCGTACCCAGTAAGCAGCTCAGCCCCACAAAACGTGTTGCTCTCTCCCCTCTGGTGGTATGGGGAGGAGAATCACAGGAGTAAAACAGAAATTCATGAAAGAGCAGAAGATGCATATTCAAGCAAAACAAAATAAAGAATTAATTCTCTGCTTCCTATGGGCAGGCACGTGTTCAGCCATCTCCTGAAAATCAGAGCTCCATCAGCTGTATCAGTTACTTGGGAAGGCAGATAGACTCCCTTCATCCTTTTCNCCCCCCTTTTTTTTTTTTTTTTTTTTTTTTTTGCTAAGCACAGTATTAGATGTTGCGGAATATCCTGTTGGTTGGTTGGGGTAAACTCTCCCAACTAGTTCTATCCCAACCTGGTGGCTGGCAGAGCAGCAGGAGAAGCAGAAAAGCCTTCCCCCTACGTAAGCATTGCCCAGCTAAAACATCCCTATGTCAGCAGCACTGTTTTGGTCACATATCCCGAGCAGAACCACAGGAGTCACTACAAAGAAAAATAACTCTATCCCAGCCAACCCCTGCACAATGTGGCAAGATATACTAATGTTATTAATATTTACTACTATTGCAGGTTCAGACTGCTGCAGACAAAACCAACCAGTGTTACAAGTCAGGAATAGCTTCAGCTGCGACTTTTGTAGTCTCTTTCAGATGCATGTCATTCAAGACACATCTTTTGTGTTTGTTTACATGCATTCCTCTGGCTCTCTGAATCTCTGTGTGCAGAACTTTCTGGTTCTGGCAGCTTCATGATACACCTGAGAATATAAAAAGCCATCATGGATGGATGTCATCACTTTAACCTGTGACCAGCTGGTGGGTCCTTGCTGCCCAGCTCATCCAAAGAGGATCAGAAATCTGCCCATGGCTTCTCCCCATGTGCTGCATGTAGCAGCGTATGAAGGAATAGCACCATGCAGTGCCCATTGCACAACTGGAGCAGGGAGTGGCATGCACTTTTTCTGTCCTGGGTTTTGACTGGAATCAAACCAAGTTTCAGACAAGCAAAGCAACATTAAACATATGGAGGTGGAAAGGAACTATACTGAAGCCATTTCTACTATGAACTGTTTATCTTGACATAACTTGAAAATACACCAGACCAGATCAGATTGTTCATTTCTGTCAAAACAAGAGTGCTGTTTACTGGGCAGTTCATTTGGAGACCAGTTTAATTAGTGGACAAACTTTGAGGTGAAAGACAAATGGCATTAATCCCAGCAAAATGCAAGCTAGATACTTGATTGTAAATTTGGAAGCAAAGATAAGACAGAAAAGAAGGGGGAGGAAATCCAAAACAAGGAAACTAAACTAAAACAAAAAATCCCAAAACAAAGCAAACACCCCCCAACCAAAAAGTAAAAAAACAAAACCCCAATCCCCCTCAAAGAACCCTAAATTAACCCCCCCATCAAAATCCAACAATAATAAAAAAGATAAATAAGAAATAAAACAAAATAGAAGAAAAAGAGAGGAAGAAAAAATAAAATGAAGTGTCTGTCAGCTGTGACTTGAGATGATAGCTTTGTTCTCCAGCTTCCCTTCAGGATCCTTTTCCAAGCCATCACTCAGATACTCAGTTGAAGAGACCTTCCAGCAAGAACTTCTTTGTCACAGTGTTACAACTGAGAATCGATTGTTTCTTTTCATTAAAATTCTTATTTATACTACTGCTCAGTACATAACCGGGGGTACAAATGGGTATCTGTCAGTACCCCTCTGCTCCTTGTTCTTGATATTCAGTTTGCTGAGAATATCCCTGTATCAAGTTATTTCATTCTTCTCCTCCTGTCTCAATCAGAAAAGTTATTCTTTGGTTATATGTGCCAGTAGCAACAGAAAGAAAAGAGTGTCAAGTTTGTTTTCACGGCCACGCAGTCTGGCTCTGGCTAATGCATAGTCTCTAATGCAAACACACAGAGGGTATTTCCTTCATGAGACTCCATCCATCCATCACGCTGGCTGAGCTAACCTATTCCTTGCAGCTCAGACAATTCCTTTAGCTTGTTACAGAATTTCAGTAATCATGTATCTTGCAACACAGGTTGTATCTATCCACCTCATTAATGCCACAGTAATCAGCTTGTGCACTGAATTCACAGACAACTGTGATTTATAACTAATTGTACTGGAGAGTGGGAGGACTTAGATTTTATACTGTTTGGCTTAGGGGGTATTCAAACCACTTTCATATATATACCCACCCTAAGGAAATGAAGCAGGTAGCAATATATTTCAAGTACTCCAGATGCACAAGAAATACATGATGAAAGGAATCTCCTTATGTGGAATCACAATTTTCTTGAGTGCACTTCTTTGCAAGAGAATTGGAACTACCATTGTCCTTGTGCGCTCTTTCTGTTTAGCATCACTTCCATGTTCTGTTTGTTTTGGGGTTTTTCTAATGAAAAATAAATTAATGAGTATAGTCTGGTTAAGAGAAACAGGGCTCTATAAGTGGGTTCCAGTTCTGCCTGACTACTGGGAATCTAGGGTCCAGTGGTCCTTTGGAGATCAGTTTACACAGCATCAGAGGAACGGCTTGTTTGACTGGTCCTCAGATTAGTGTCAGAATATTTCCCTCAGCAAAGTTCAAAACTGTAGTGGTGGCTGTGAAGTTGTCCGCTCTAACTCCCAGTTACATATGATTAAATCTACATAAAAATTTATTTGCAGTTTCTTCATCTAACTGGATATTCCCTAGCGTTGTTAGAAACAGTAAGTGGATGTTCCCTGTTCACCATCTCTAATGATCTCATAGTCTTTTAATATATCTTTCTCTATTCTTCCTTATTCTCTCCTTTTAAAAACAAATTATCAAATTAATGGAGCTCCTCTCAGATGGAAATCATCCTGTAGGCTGGGTGACCTCTGTTACCCTCTTCTGTGCAGTCCTTTTTCCCATTTATAGCTGTCCCAGCTCTTTTTTTTTGTGATACTTTGTCTGGAGCTGTAATCAGCTGTGACTGAAAGCCTACAATTTGATTTCAGTGTCATTTTTCATGGCAAGCTGTCAAACTACAGTTTAGCAGGTATCCATCAGAAGAAGGACACATGCAAATTGTCTTCCAAGACTATCCCAAATTCAACCATAATGAAAAAAATTGCCATCCAAACAGTGAATTGGAAGCACAGTTCCAGACATGCCTCAAGACCACTATCCAAATTTGCTAGCATGTTAATATTTTACTAATAAGATCATCATAAGAAGCTCCTGGGTCATCATCCAGCTCTATGCAACATCTTTGGACAGGAAGGAAGCAAACTGGAAGCACACCATGCTCCTGAAAGCTGCTCTTCCAGTGAGGTGTAGACTTACCTATGCTGTGGAAGATCCCTGCTGGGTATGTGTTTGTCATGATTACCCCTGATTAACCTGGAAGCAGGTTGCTATGTACCAATACTACAGCAAAAGTGGATTGAGCTCTGTATTATTATCTGAGGTAAAGACCCCACAGTCACCGGCCTGTGTTGTATTCCACTAGTCTGGCAAATAATACACTTCCATTCAGCTCGTAAAGCAAAGTGCTACCAAATTTTGAAACAAAGTACTGCAACAATACAACTTATCCACTGCCACAATGCAGTGAAATTAAAAATACTCTCATCAAGTGAATAACAGATCACATTTTTAAGATAAAAATATGAAAATTTGGCAAATTAAGTGTGCCTGATCTTGAATAAGAAAAATAGGCGTACTTTAAAATAGTTCTGATTAAAAAAATGTGCCTGCCTACTGCTGGTGGAAGGGAAATTACCCCATGCAAGGGAAAGGATGACAACTCATGTGAAGTGATAATCCTACTGTGCTAAATAATTGTAATCCAAGCCTGGGTTCCTGCATATGCCATTTATGATCTCAGTGTTGTCAGCTTAAGAGATTTAGTGTGATTCAAATGCAGTGAACTTGCACATTTTGCTAGGGTCTCGTCCAGGATGTGATTTATTTCTCTCCTCAGATAAGCATGTCTTAAGCTCTTACCTGGGATGATCCACAGTGTGAGGGGTTCTGCAGAAGACCAGGGCCAGGGTAGTCCTATGTCCAGTGATGAAGATGGAGAAATAGCCCACTAATAACCCCTTTCCTTACTTCCTCCATGCAGCTTCTCCCGGGAAGCACAGACCTTTGATCTGTCAGCAACACAGGCTACAGCATGTGCGCTCTTCTAGCTCAGACATTCAAACATGACTTAAAAGGACTGAAGCTTTAAATTCTTCCTAGCATTTTGCTCCTTTTCTCTAAAAAAGGTGAGCCAGGCAGTTCTGAGAGAAGTAACTTTTTTTTTTTTTTCTTTAGTCTCTTAGGGGCTTGCAGTTAAAGTGGCATGCAGAATATGACATCTGTGTTGAGACGACTGACATGGACAATTTATTCATATTTGGTAACAGGATGAATTTCATAGTAACATAAAATTGCCAGAGGTGAAAATTAAAAAGCTATCAGCAAAGCATGGCAATTTAATACTAATGTTAGACTAATCCAGGCCCAGGGATTTTGGAGTTATTATTTTTTATTTGTTATAATGACAGCAGCAGAATCAGGAAGATGAAGTCAATAATTTATTTTCTTTCCAGGGCATGGATGAAAATGACAGTAGATCCTGAAGACACCTGTGTATGATGGCAGCAGACTTTCTGAAACCATATATCTTTTAAACATGTAAATATTCAGCAAGTGCAAATCAGAGTTTACCACCATGATTCCACTAAACCACTACTCCACTCCTGAAATAATTGTTTCTGTACAGACAAAGGCACCTCAAGCTGAATGGATAACAATAACTGGACCATAGTCTCATGAAAAACATTAGAATGCTTGTAGGCCAAGGAGAAAGAGAAGTTGTCAAGAGGAAATGACTGGCAGGGACACGAAAAGAAATATGGATCAAAGGCAATAGCTCACACATTTGCACTCCAGTTTCCTCAGCTGTTGTCTGGACAGCTACCTCTAAATGGTCATAAAATAAAAGAAGACTTGCTTTGGGGTAGAGAAGTAAGTAAACAGTTCAGTTAATCAGGAAATATGCTACTGGGTGAAGTAGTTTCTTGAGCAGAGGACTCAGTAAAATTCAGTTCTCCAGGTTTTGACTGTTTGAACTCTGAACCTGCTTTGGTCACAGATGATGACAAGAGTCTTTTCAGACAGAGCAGATGGAGACTGATAGGTAAGCCCATAAGTGATTTCAGGACTGTTGACATGGGAGATTTGTATGCATTCGTTCTGCTGGGCCAGGTGGACCCAAAACTTCCCCCTTGCCTGCTCAGAAGTGACTGTGATCTGGCTGGGTCTCATAAGCAGGAGACAGATTTGGCCTGGAAGCCACTCTCAGAGATATTGGCACAAAGGGGTGAAATAACTTGCTTGTTGTGAGCCACAGGGGGATGACCTGCCTGAAGTGGCACTTTATCAAATGGAAGTCCTTGTCTTTTGTACCTAAATATGAAGCCTGAAAGTTAATCTCAGGAGATGACTCATGATTATGATGATTCCTCATCCTTGTGTGATATCAGTTAGTTATTTTTTTCCTGAGACTAACCAGAGATTTCCAGTAATTTCTGCCGTTTAAAGATCTTTATGTTGCTATTACAGCAAAAGAACAAACTAGAATTGCATTAACACATTAATAAAAATTTCTAACTCAATTCTGCCTAAGTTAGAGGCACAGTGAAGTATTTCCCAACAAAAAAAAAAGGTCAAAAAAATTACTTTGGGGGTAAAATAAAGAAAAGAAAAGTAAATTAAAAGAGGTGAGATCAGGTCACAGGATAATGGTAAGTAAATTTTCTACAAATGACAAAATAGATTCTTTTGGAGAATTTCTTTAAATCTAACTTTTTCTTCGGGGTATCAAAGAGTTAAAATCAAGGAGAGTGAAGAGGGAAACCCAAAGAATTAAAATTCAAAGTCAACAATATTTAACTCTCTTATTTATCACCAAGCTGTCAATTGAAATAAATGATTTTTTTAGTCTTTTATGGTGTGAATACAATGAATTCTGCCTTAATGCTGGGACAGTTAATAGTGAAAGGAGTAATTACAGAAAGCAAAATCAGTAACATGCTTAATTCAAGAAAGACAAGTTCCTGTTGATGATAGCTTCTCAGATACATTTTATTTACATTTTAGAAAACATCTGTCCCTACTCATATTACAAGTTAACTGTGATTATCTATGCCCTTCTGCTAGTGAAAAGCACATTCAGGATTCTGTGTAGTAGAATAATATCTCTGATAGGACTTTCCTTTCATGATTTTCCTGTCTGTTTCACTAATAAATAGATTGTTGTTGATAATGAACTCCTGCTTTATCAAACTGCTCAACAGAAGACACTGTTATGTGCTTACTCTGTATATACATTAACTTTTCATATTTTTTGACTTGCAGGACTCATTTCCTCATTATATTTTTCATTTCCATATGAAAATGTGATAATGCCTGACGTAAAATTTAATTTTAAGGGAGAAAAAATGTGAAATGGCATCCCTATATTTGTTAGGCAATTAAGGCCGAAGGTAATTTGGATTTGACTTCTAGATAAGGCAATATTATCTTGTTTGTAACAGAGTGGTACCTAGATAGTTTGGAATAGCAGAGGCAGGTTTCAGTTTTCCCAATATAAGGTATATTTACAGAGGTCCTCATGGTTTTCAGCTGCCAGCGCAGGGCTATGAACATCTCCCAAAGGTCCTCCATGAATCAGACTGTCTGCAGTATCCCATTTAAATTCCAGTGGTTATATATAGGCAACAGGAAGCCTTCCCTAACACACCTAAAATCAGTAACTCTGTGTAGGTGCCTATGCATAAGCAAGTTGCCATCATAGTCTGTGCACCTGAGTGAGCCTCAGGAGCTGACTGGCTGCTGGGGCTCTGGGTTAGGAAAGTCTGATAAAGTAGGTCTGTGTTATATAAAGGACTTCTGTAGGTTCATGTGAGACTAACAACATCCGTTAGCAACACATCACTTAACCGCTGTAAATATGTGGAAATATTTTTCCAGCCCTTTGTCTTTCGCACAGCTTCCTTCCCTAGCTGTCTACGTGCCTGGCTTTAACTGCAGTGCTTAACTTGTCTGAGACTGATTTCTGTGGTGTTAATGGTCGTACATAAATCAAACACCCTTTCAAGAATTAAATCGCTTTAATTATAGAATGTTTGTCTGCTTAGAAAAAAAAAGGAACCAACTCTTCCTTGTTTTGCAAACTAAATTTTTATTTTATAAGATCAAGTTTTCAGTTGGTTCACAGCAAAGACTCTAGGGACATTGTAACACTTATTCATAAGTATTTAATACCTAGTTTGTCTATTTGAAAGTAAATTATCCATGGTGTCTACTCTGAAAATCCTCTGAGATTTCCAATCCCATAATGATCAGGTAGAAAAATAGTGTAATTTAGTTTAAAACATGCTTTTCTCACAAAATTTATTTAAAGGTTTGAGTTAGAAAAATATATGTTGTGGTTCTTCACATTATCATTCCATATGCAAACTTATTTTGTATTGCACCTCGCTACAAAATCCTTTCTTTCAATGTCACTGGGATTTCATAACTTTCCAAACAAATCTCTCTTTTCTGTTTGCCCAGTTGCTACTGAGATGCAAAACCAATCACAAAAAAAGACACTTTGGAGTCTCCTTTGGCTTCAGCTGTTATTTTGCTATTGACCAGGGTACTTCTATAGGGTAGTGTGCTCCATGATTCCACAAGAGTAGCTGAGATTTACCTCTGTAGGTCAATAGTGTCCTGTGACAGAATCTTCACTCTAAGTTTGTTTAGCAACAGCAAAACACTCATTAGCATAGCTGTTTATTGTTTTGATTCTGAAACTAAGATTTTTAAATTTCCTTTGTCTTTCTTTAGGGTTACAATTCAATGTCTGTGCCAGTGACTGGGCGCTGGTCTGAGGTTCAGCCAACTGAACAAGATGCTCAGAGAAAAACTTCCAGACCTGAGAAATTGCTGAATATGCTGGGTATCTGAGTGAGAAGCTGAGAGAAGATAGTGCCACAAGCACTGGTTGTATCTCACAGGTTGCTAAGGAGAAGATATATGAGATGGCCAGACTTAACAAATAACTGACGGGGAGCAGAATCTTCCAAGGCTGAACAATACCTGGAAAACTGGCACAATAATACATTGCAGAGCCAAGATTATCCAGTTAAATATAATATCAGAAATACTTGATGTGGGTGTGGAGGTAGCGAAACTGAGACCAATAGGGAAAATATATTGGGGCAGGTTGTTTATTTGGTAAAAGTCTGGGACTGACAAAATGAGATACAAGAATGAAAATAAGGGTTGAGAACAGAGAATAAGGGTAACGATATATATACAAAACGTGCCTGCTGCTGTCTTAGGGCTTGATCACTGCAGCGGCACAAGGACCATATATCAAGCTCAGACCATATAATGTAATTGAAATCTACTTCCATACTGTGGAGAGCATGGGGGATCCAGGACCTTTCCCTGGATAACTGGAAAAAACCCCAATGCAGGTGGATTGCCCTGGTATCACCATGTCAGTGCCCTTTCAAGGTTGACGGCTCTGGCAATCACCCAGCTGTTACCTTGTAATATTTTTATTTGAAAATAAAATAAAGAGACAATATAGAGGATCTACTGATGATGCAAATGCCTTCCAGTTACTGCTAAAACCGTGCAGGTGAGACTGTGACTCACAATCTAAGCTATGACATGAATAAGGTGTAGCAGCAGGAGAGCTTTGCTAATGTGTAGCTGCAGGTTCTGGTTTTGGCAGTAGTGGGCCTTGGGGACTTCTGTGCTGAGGCTGTTTGTTTGCTCTCCAGCAAGGTTATGATGAGGCAGGTTGTAGCTTTGAACAGATAGGAGAAATACTCCCCAAAATCTTCTGCTCTATTTTTAATGTGTGGAGGAGAAGGAAGAAAATTAAATATTATTTCACAGTGGTGCAATATTTTCTACTCCAATACTGACTAAAAATAGTGCTGAACAGAGGTCACTATATCTGGATTATTTTGGGATTATTTTTCTATTATCTTTAAATAGATGACTGAGGATCTCTCTGGGCCATTAATATTTATTAATTAATACAACAAAACAGTAGACAAGTTTTAGAGGCCTGAAAGAAGTCATGAACCTTATCTATTGAAGAATGTCGTTAAGTGAAAAACTAGCTTGCACTATGAACAGTAATGCGTAGCAGATAAACAAATATGTGTGTCTGTGTTCATAACTGAGCTTTTCAACTCAGACAGAAGCCTGTTCCAGGCCACTCCAACTTGTTCAAGCTAGTTGTGAAATTTGGTGATACCTGGACTAAACCAAAGTGGCATGTCCCAAATGCTCTAGTTAATAAGAAGACATGAAACAGAACCACCCAGCTAAGGGGCTGGTCACACATTGTGCCTAGATTATTAGGCACATACACTCTTTAGACTGAAGGAAAAACAAGGGCTTAGAATTCTGCAAAGAAAAGAAGGGTTCCCACAGAATAATGGTCTTGGAGGGAAAGAAACCCAGAAAGGAGGTGGTAAAGATCCTGGAAATAGGGGAAAGATTCCAAGATGGGACAGCTGTATGGAGACAAATGCTGGGGGACACCCAGGAACCTTGGCCAATAACTCCTGGTAGAGGTAATTGCCCTTCCTGGTAGAGGTAATTGCCCTTCCGTGCCCAGATCCACTGTGGCTTGCCATTTATTCTATCCTGCCAGTGACAATATCCCAAGATGTTTAAAGTCTATTCCTATGATAATTTCCCCAGGAAAAAAAACATAGAATGACTGATAGAGGATTCAAATCCTTAAACTATGATAGGACCATAACATGATCAATTTCTATTAGAACAGTTTACTGAAAATAGATTTTGTCAAAACAATTTGATATCTATTGATAAAAGTATTAGTGTCAATGTAACATAATCCTTGATTGGTTTTGACTTTATGTCGCCTGACATTTCCACTAAANCCTGAACTTTCCACAAAAAAAAAAAAAACATACAATCAACACGACGTACTTGTACTATTGTGTGGCTGACAGATGCCAAATGCCATTGGCAATGAAGATTCATCATCACATTGGTGGGTTTCTAGTGGAGCTTTGCGATAATCAGCTCTTGTCCTGTGCTGTTTAATATTATTCTTTCAACTGTATCCTGGAAGAAAATAATTTAAAATCATAGTTTCTATAGGTAAATGACAAAAATCTTGGAGGACTGATAAATAGTAAAATAGAAAAGTGTTCTGTAGCCTTTGAAAGAGCAGAGCAATAAAAAGAATTATGAAAGGATAATATACCAATAGAAGGGTTATGATGCTGCAAAGGGCACATGCACATCTTGTGCTCCTTTTGTAGTGAGCAGGGAGAAACTGACATTTCTAAATTGTGACTTATACTAGCAGAGAAATAAAATTGGTCAACAGTATGGATGCTATAGATATCTGTTTTTCTCCCTTAATCATAAAGGGAGTCAAAGTAAATTAACTTAGATGTAGATTTTGTCCTGTAAAAATTTGCAGTTACGTGTAATAAATCATGATTACTGCCATGTCAAAAATAAGTGTGTTTGCTCAATTACTGCATGGCTGGAAGTACTTAGGAAGGTACGACTCTCTGAGTAGAAGTAGTTGTATACTTCTTGGCAACTCTTGGGAATATAGATATTAACTAAATTTTGAGTGACTTCTGTCAGCTACCACCATTGTTTTATATAAAAGTTCCAAATCCAGGAAAAATAAAACAAAAATTTCCAGGATAACACAACTAACTTCTTTGTGGTAAAGTGCTCCTGAGAAACTGTGTAAATTATATTTCTCAGATCAAAGGACAAGATAGAATCGTCAAGAAATCTTTGTAATACAGAACTATTTTGATCATTATTTATTTTTTCTTGTATTATATGTTTCCTCTTTGTTAAAAAAAATTATTTTCTGTCATTCCACAAATAACAAATGGGAAGCAGCTGTTAACCTTTCAGAAACACTTTTTCTTCTGTGTTTCCAATGTCCCTTGTTCTGAAGAACATTATTCTGTATTCAGGCCTAGGCTGCTCAGTGATCTACACATATTATTTCCACTGCGCTCAGTGTTGTTGCTGCTGTTTTTATAAGAAATGTGAAACAGAATCTAAGACTAAAGAGGCAGAATTCAATCAAAACATTAAAAGGCCTTCCCTTCAACATTTTTTCATTGACCTCAGGTCCTTCTCACTTACCAAGTCTATATTTGGGCCATGGCATATTAAGAAAGATGGTGTTTGAATTCTGATGAGGGCTGCAGAACTGCAGTTTTGGGCCATGAACAGACACATCTTTTCTCTCAAGGGCTTTGAGATGAAGCTCATTAAGTCTTATACAACACAGATTATAGATAGTAGAGGAATATATTTGCAATCCTATCCAGCTCAGATACAGATCAGACCGTTGTCCTCTATATGTGTGTTCTTATCTGCAAATTGTAATCTCTTTCTCAGGAGAGGTATCTTGGCTTTTGTGAAAACTATTTCCAGTAGAGTCTTCCTCAACCCAGCTCTATCTTCTGTTTACTCCTGTGATTAAAAGTAATGGAATGGCCTATTAATGGTGCAAATGCTCTTCTGCTATCCTAATTATTCTCTTGGCCATTAATGAAAAGAAGAAAAGCAATTTGAGAGGTCAGGTAGCACTGGAGGAGCACGCAGTTTCTGCTCTGTGTTTGTATTCTCTGCTTTCATTAAATATTTCAGGTGCAGCTCTGCAAAGCAATAAACACATAGGAAAAACACTACCTGAAGTATATGAGAATCTGAAAATAACACTGGTAAAATAATAATGAAAGAAGGTTATAGGAGAAAAATATACCAATAAAACAAATGTAACAGTACTTCTCTTACATTTTTATCCAAGCTTTCTTATATTTCATTTAAAAAATGAAGTTTATGTACCGAGATAGATGGGATAGATGACAAAGACCCTTACAGCTATTGTAAGCAGTTCATTGTAGCTGCTTTGCCCATACAGAGCACTCAAGTTATAACGGCAAAAAAAAAAGAATAAAAGGAGGTTTGCTCCCATGTAAAGCAACCTAAAGGAATGGAGTATCTCTATGCTGCCTGCTAGGTGTCCACCAAGGTGCTCTATCACTCTACTTCCTCTGCAGGATCAGGAGAGAAAAATAAAATGAAAAGTCAGTGGGTCAAGATAAGGACAGGGCGATTGCTCATCTGTAGTAAAATGGGCAAAACAGACTAAATTTGGGGAAAATAATTTTAATGTATTGACAATTAATCACAGTAGGATAACAAGAAAAAAATCTAAAAACCACCACATTCCCCACACTCCTCCCTACTTCCCAGGCTCAACTTCACTCCCAAGTGGCACAGGAGAATAGGAAATGGGCTGCAGTCAGTTCATGTTTTTTCTCTGCTTTTCTTTCCTTCTCATGCTCATGCCTTGTGTCATGCAGTAGTTACCTGCGTGCCCCTGTGCACTGTACCTGTCTTAAAGGCAAAGTTGTACCCCAGTGTGAGGTGTAAGAACCGGGTGGGCTCTAAAATGACCAGAAAATCAATGAGATCTGGAGGCAGCTTGAGAGCTGGCTGTCCTCAAGTGCCTGCATCGTGGCATGGGGCTACTACGGACCCAACTTACCAGAGCAAGTGGTGTACTCTGGCATGGGGCAGGGATGATACGCTGCCTGAAAGTGCTCCCAGAGAACAGCCATAGCTCACCAATAGAAGGACAGTTTTGAAAGGTAAAGGTTCCTGAAAAAATTCCAAAGGTTTACACAACATAGAATTGAGATCGCTTTTGATAAATGATTTTTATTTTGTGGCTTCACACTGAATGTTAAGAGATTGCACAGCCTGATATGAAGTCCTATGCTGCTCCTTTTCTATGACCAGCTTCTTCTTATTTGTTTATTTTTAGCCTTTTCTCTTTATAAAGAAGCATCACTAATGCATTTATACACTCTAGATGTGAGGTCTCTTCAGTAATCAGTGTATGTAATGAAATTCTCTCAGGCAATCTTTGGATTGCTCTTAATGAGATGGTCTGAGGTAAAGAAAGGATGATGCTGGAGGGTATTTTAAAAAGGCAACTCTTTGACCTAGGACTTCGATTAGATGCTGTACTGAGGCAGATGCCTTTGTTCAATACCCAGAAAACAAAGTTATTGCCTTTAGCTAACAATAATTGTACAAAAATGTATTTACAAGTGAATGAATACTTACAATGGCAATTGAACACTAACACTCGTTTTCCTCTGAGGCAATTAAAAGATCTCATTTTACTCTAGGTCATATCTTTGTCCCAGTAAATGAATAATTACTCCAGACAGTTTCTTAAGAAAGTGCAAAAAACAAACAAACAAACAAACAAACAAACAAACAAACAAACAAAAAACCACCAAAAAAAAAGAAAAAGAAAGAAAAATGTACTATTGAACAACTGCCAAGAATTTAGAACTTTTATCATTTTCTAAAGGATTAAAAGATCAGACCTGATTTGGTAGCACATTAATTCATCTCACAAGGGTTCCCATTCATTCATTTAGGGATAGGACAGGAACAGACCTTATCAACTTCCAGTATCAAGAGTAAAGTGCATTCCTAAAGGTGGAAGGCCAGATGTCATGAAGAGTAAAGGCCAGTTAACACTTCTGTGTCTAAGCTTTCCCACACATCACAACTGAACACTTGGGGTAGGTGATCTTGCAGAAGAATGAATTTCAAGCATGTTTTGAAGGAAGAAAGAAGGTGTTTGGCTAAGAACATTGAGTATCCTTTATCTTTGAGGTATTTTGTAGGTCTTCAACTTCCCTTCATTTCCTGTAAATCTGTGAGACTTCCCTTACGAAAGTTACAAGCCAGACTCTGAAGGAAGATGAAGAGCCCCATGGTACTTCTCACTCTGTTCTACTCATTCTCTTGCAAATGTTTGTCCATTGACCTATTCCTTTCAAAACTATTTTGTGAGCAGCCCCAAGTATGCTTCCCAAAGTTTAGAATACTGAAGTTTTTTCCCCCCATTTAGTATTGCTTATTTATGTGAAATAAAAGTTTTGTCATAATTTTATAGCACTATTTAAGATTTATGGTATTTATAGTTTTTCTTGCCTGTTATTGTAGAGTGATTGAAAATTACTTATGAAACATTTTCCCCAGAGAACACTGAGCTTGATTTCTTTTTCCCCCTTGTTGGGAAACAATCAACCTTGGAATAATACTTCTACTGGAGCAACACAGAAGTCAAACAAGTCTTTAACTAATTTCCTGGTCTGAGATTAATACTTGGTTCTAGATCAATATGAATACTTATATCTTCTTGAGTGAGCATCATGATACTGTAGTAAGTAAAATGCACTGTAAGATAAGTTAATTGGTTGGCTGATGGACCTGGAGCACTGTTTAGCTAAAGCACCTCTCTCTATATGACACACTGGTAGCTTATATTAGGAAGGAGATTTCAACCTGCCCAAATATGGTATAGAAAGTGCTGGTAATGAAAAGTTTTCTTTTTGAACAGTATCACAATTAAATGCTTCGGTGCAACTCAGTAAATTATAGAATATTTTTAAATAAGTTTTTTACTTTTTGCCTTTTTTCTGACAAAAAAAAAATGTCTTGATGTGAGATCTTCTCTTGAGAGAGAATTTTTCACTGTCAATAAAATCCCAGATCATTATGTGTAACAAAGAATTGTCTCTTTCCTGGGGATCTCACAGACTAAAAGTAGACAGGTTTGTGGAAAGCAGCCTGATAAAAAGAAATTATGAGGTGAGTCTATATGTTAATGTAAATTTTACCTCTCCTTTGTATACATGACTAGAATAAGTAAAAAGAAGCAAATGGATTTATGGCTTAAATTTAGTAAAGTTTTACTTGTTTTGTATTCAGGACAGTAATGTAAATTACATGATTTGTTCAGTGTCATTATAAGAATCAGTATATTTTTTGTAAAAGGCCGATTAAACGGAATAGTTTCATTTGTCCTCAGCAATGGCTGTAATGAACAATAATAAAGTAGGCTGAGTTTGCTGTATTTGGCTTTAGTTGATTTTTTTGTAGGCTTTTTTTAAAATTCACTTTGTGACAAATGGCTCTGCTTGAATAGCTTGCCTTGTTTGGTTTGATTGGTGTCCAGACTGAGTACATTAGGAAGTGATGATACTTATCTATGTGGTTCACATGCTAATTAAATTGACTTTACCAAAGCATACAAATGTCTCCCATTATTTTCTTTTCTCTTACCTTGTGTCAGTACATTTCTGTAATAAATCAGAAAATCTTTATTCAGCAGGCAGATAGTATTTGAGAAGTGCAAAAGATGCATTCATTTTGACAGTTTTTATTTTTTCAGAGACTAACTTGCAAAGGCAGAGAAGTATCGGGAAAGAAAAGCTTTCCTATGCCAATTTCTTTGGTTTGTACATCATGAAAAGAAAAGATAAACTGATGGGTTGCTTATTCATAAATTGAAAAGATAGATTTATATGACAGCTTAAATGAGGTCTGGCAAAATCCACTTTTAAGCTTGGGTTTGTATTTCGTGAGAGCTGTTTGACTAATCAAACAGAGGTGGCTGTATAATGAATAATTCATGGATGCAGTGCCTGTGAAGAAGTAGGCTGTAAATACCTGCAGCAGAGCACCAGTGACACCATAATTAGCAGCTGGCATTGGCTGGCTGATGATGTCACCGTTGCTCTGATGTGTAATTATAACATGACCTGTCAATGAAGTTGTTGGTGTGTAATACTTCCCCTCTCCAGTGGTATGCACTCTTTTACACAAACAAAGGAGAGGGGATGGCCCTTCCACCCATTTATCCCGGCCCAGTAACCCCTGGCTGCACTTTCCTTTGCCTCTCAACACCCTTCACCATCATACATCCTCCTTTTCTTCTTTTATTCACCATGATCTTCCTTCCAACCTCCTGCTAACACCATCAAGGGAGTTGTCATTTTTGCTCTTCCCACAAATTATGAGTATGGTTCCCACAGGCCAGGCCAGGGCTCTGCCAGACACAGTCCCTCCCCAAATGTCCTGTGAATGAGCGGACAAAACAGTGCTGCACCTTCAGAGTGTCCTGAGTAGCACAGAGGTGACAGGTCATGAGGAAGGCAGTCTGGTCCCGTTTATTTGAGGGACAACCCTCTGGGGCCGTGGTTCTCTGAGTGACTCTGACGGCTGTGGCACATACAAAAGCTAATCAACTGCTGTTTACTTAAAGGTACAAACCTTTATCACTGAAACCCTAGCTATCATCAGAAAGATATTGGTAGTCTTAGCAGAGTGGGAAGAAAATCTCTCTTCAGAGCTGGGAGTGAGAACAGGGAAGAAAGAGGGAGAGGACATGCATCCTCCGACAAGGCAGCATACATCCTAAATCCAGCAGATAAAGTGGCTGCAGAAAATGTGGTAGAGATTAGGACAGACAGCACATTTTTCAGGGAATTGGCTAAGCTGGACCTTTTTCATTTAAAAACAAAACCAAAAGCACCATCAACCAACCAACATAACCATTTCAACACAACTACTCCAGAAAAACACACACAAAACCTAGAGAAAGGTGGTTCAGGGGGTTTTTTGCCCTCATGCTGTGTATGTAAAGCAGAAAAAAATCTCCTGTCCCATTCTGGAAGACCACATTACACTACTGACTGATTGGCTCTGCCCATTGCCTCCTGTCTTGCAGTACACTCCCATCATCACAGAGATGTCCTCTGAGGATGCTGGTCAACAGCTCTGTGCTGTCAGAAAGTAACAGTAGATTTGGTGAGAGTCCTTGTTTTCTTCAGTAGTAGTAAACTAGACCAGGCACTGGTCTACAGGATCCAGAAGATGGATTATTCTATCTTTAACCAAAATTAAAAAAAAAAAAAAAAACTCAGAAGGAGTCATGTCCCCTAATACAAAACTAAAAACTTGGAAAAGTTATTTTTGTAAATAAAGATGGATAAAAATAGTCATAAAAATTGTTTTAATTTCAATGTACTTGTATGTATTTATATGTTCACAAAACTAAGTGCAGACTCTGAATTCTTCAGATTCAATTTGAAAAATGTCTCCAGGGAATGCAGCACTGGAGGTTGTATATAACTGTTTTATATTACTGGAATAGAAGTTCAGAGACATCTTTGCTTCTGTAGAAAGCCACACCTAGGGAGGCACATGACTACAGCCTGTTGTAAATATGAGCCTTAACAGGTTGTTAAGAAATCTCGCTGGGATACCTTATAGTTATGAAAGTCTGTGGGCCAGGAAGAGCTTCATGGTTCCTCTTGGAACATGGATTTACAGATGTGTGTCTGTAGGCATATCCAAGTGCATGCTACAGGACTTGCTCTACTCACCAGGCTAAGGTGAGGGAGAACCATTACCCCCTCCTTCTGTGTCTGCCCAGTAACATTAACCCAGTCTGGTTAATCAGCCCAAAATACCCTCAATAAGAATTTGTTTCGGAACAAAGCAGAGCTTACTGGTCAAAATTTTGTTGACTCTGTTTTTGTTGTTGTTTTTTAATGAACCACATGGTTAACTTTACTTGTAACTGATGTGGAAGAGCACAATATTAGCTCTCTAAATTTAACAGACTCATGGTAATTTGTGAACCAGTAATTTCCTTCCTCCGAATCTCAAAGGTGTTTATACAGCAGTGAATTGCTCATTTGTGCTGTAGGAATTTTATTCAAGGTAGTGTCCTGGTTGTTATCTCCTCAATGATATCTTCCATAGGTGTTTGGATTTGTATTACTGCTGGTTAGTCAGTGATGTGTGTTCATTTAGGAGTGTAAATATAGGCCAGCATTTTGCATTGTAATCACACAGCACTCTGGGACTGAACTCAGAGTCTTTCACTCCCAAAGTGAGAAAGCTATCCACAGAGCAAAAATAGCACATGGGAAAATGGCATTTTTATAAAGCAGCTGGAGTGATATTTCTTTGTTTGGCACATCTGTTTCTTAGTGACTGAGGCTCAGGTGTGTATTTATCTTTGGAAAGGAATGTTAGTGGCAAAGAGAGAAGAAAGAAAACTTTTTCCGTTGTCAAACATTCTGATGCTTATAGAGATGAACATTTCCAATAATTACAAACCAGGGAAACACATTATAACAGGTCCTTGTTTAAAGGTTTTGGAGGGATAGGAGACTTGCTTTCTGTGTTGGGCCCTATCAGTAAGTACTTGCAGATAAGGAAGACAGAAAAACCTCTTTAATCTTCAAAGAAAGGGTAAAATTTGTGATTCACAAACCTTTAGAGAACTGAGTGCAACTTCCATTTGCAGTGGGCAGTGATGAAGTGCATGGAGGGTCTTTCTGACATCAGTGTGTATGGAAATGTCATGCCTGGTAACATGGGGCAGTAGCTAACTGTAGGGACTTGCTTTTTTAGTCCTACATGCAAAATTAACCTCTGTCTAATTATGATTCTGCCAACAAAATTTTTGCTAATCATTATCTTTAACTTTCCTTCTGTGATTTGGAAGACTTGTAGGGATTTTCTGAGAGGTTTATTTTATTGTTTATATCATCTTACAATGAATTGTAAGGAAGAGGTGGTGGGACCAGGAGACACTACCTGGCTGCTGAAGAGTAACCCATATTTCCACAGAAGTTGTGGGATCCAGAGACTGTGGTACAGGAGCTCCCCAGCCAGAGATCAATCTTCCTCTGAAAGCAGCAATGCTGTTACAGTGTCTGAAAGTTTATTTAAATGCAAGAATCTAATTAAGTGGTCATGAAACCAAATATTATGAAGAACTGGAGGAGCTGAGGTCTGAAGAGTGGGTTTGAGAGTCACAGCCTCTGCAGGCTGAGGATTTTCTTCCATTTTCTTTCCTGGCTTTAGCTCAGCCAGTGCTTGTGTGTACTAGAGGAACGAGCCCTCAGTGCAGGTGTGAGAGGGACCTCTCATCTCTGCTGAGATGCTCACGGTTGAATAACTGAACTACAGGCAGCCCTTCTACTTGCATGAGCCACTGAGCTGCAAAATCAGAGAGTGTCTGCACAAACGAGTACATGATTGCATCTGACTCTTGTGCCCAGCATGGAGGAGCTGCATATTGCCATTCCGTGGGCTAAATGATATCTAAGCCCAAGACTTAACAATAAGGCAATTCAAGGGTTTGCATATTCATTTTTATGGCACTAGTACATTATTCCAACAGTTTAGTACTGTGGCTAGAAAAAAAAGAATAATGAATTTTGTATGGATTAATTTTAAATTGACAGAAAACAAGTTTTCCCAAAATATCTAATGTTTTTCCTCTATAATAAAATTTTAAAATGTACTCTTTCTATTTACAGGATCAGCGAATAAGGTGAGTCAGGAGAGACTCTCAAGGATCATCGAGTCCAACTTGTGGCCCTGCAAAGGACCATTCCCAAGAATCACTACATGTGCCTGAGAGCATTGTCCAAATGCTTCATGAGCTCTGTCAGGCTTGGTGCTGTGATCACATCCCTGGGGAGCCTGTTCCAGTGCCCAGCCACCCTCTGGGTGAACAAACTTTCTCTAATATCTAACGTAAACATCCCCAACACAACTGCAGGCCCTTGGGTCTTTAAAGATTCCTTTTTAAAACTAATGTTATTGGTATTATCTCTGCCTCAATATTTTTGCAGTTAATGCAAAATGAGAATTTTTGCTTATTTGTCTTGTCTGTTTAAAATGCTTTCCTACATCTATGAAAAATTATAGCCGAAGATAAATAATATACTTTTCTAGAGTTAGGAAAACCCTGAAATTATCAAATTTAAATGAACTTTTTGGAGATTTAAAGATAAAGCAAAATAAGTAGAACTAATCTGAAAAACATCACAGCTTTTAATAAGGACAAAGTAAGTTTATGCAGGGTAAGAGTTAAGATTTCCAATATATCTATTCTTCTACTCACCCTTTCCTTTTTCTTTTCTTTTTTTTTTTTTTCTCCTCCTTCTTCACTTTGGGACTATCATTTGCCAGAAGTGATTACTAGAGAGAAAAAAAAGGTTTTGTCCCATATTTCAAGTTCTTGTTAGTACAGAGGTCTGGAATGTTAATTACAGAACTCAATTATCTCAAGTTAAAATTCTATTAACCACATAGGAAAGAAATGGAGTTGTCAAGGTAAGATGAGCTAGGCAAAGTGAAGAGTGGATGGGCTACGGTGATAGGACGGATACAGAGAGTAATGGGTGAGTGCTTTAGTATTTAATTGTGTATCTTGTATGAAAGTACTTTTATACCCATTTGATGATTTTATGAATGTTGAAAAGAGTAGTATGCTGCATCCATATTTTTAAGATAAAACTGGTCTAACTGTTAAACAGTACTGCAACAAATTACATGTATCTGTGAAATTAGAATCCTTACCACTACCCAAGTGGTCTGATGTGTCTCACATTTCTTAGTTATATTTGGATACATATTTAAGTCACTGGTTGTGCCAAAGAAGTTGTTTGCTAGTGACATTGCTTCACTTATTTCTTTAATCTTCTTCTAACTAAAAGAAGGAAAATAAACAGAGGTTTTTTCTGTCTCTGATGATTACACTGAAAAATCTACACTGTTTCTAACATAAACAACTTTGTAAATGATATTTTTATTAAGATAATTCTTGGCTGACTACTAATAAGTTTCAAATTTATTGGTAACTTTTATGTGTATTAAGCAATGATTAGACTTAAGAATTTTTTCCTTTTATTGAAAGAAAATGAAGCAGCATGGAAGAAGAAATATTATTATCCTGGACCTACAGCCTTCAGTTCAGGCTGTAAATGTGGCTTGGGGCCATGAGAATTGATGCCATTATGGAATTGAAGGTCATAGTTTCTGGAAGTAGATTCTTATGAGATAAGGAATGAGGCATGTGGCAATATTTTATTCTGTCAAGCTTTGAACTGCCGATGAGACAAAACGTACTATTTTCAAAAAACACCTAATTGATCTAGGAGCTGTTTTTCAGAAGTTAATGGAACCTTATTTCAGTGAACTTTGATGGAAATGTGGTTGTCTGATCTATTCAATGTTTTTATAAGTCCTATTTTTAAATGCTTTGTAAATTCATCTTTAAAGTTCTGAAGTCACAAACTTCAGAATGCATTAGCCCAAGAATCTCCCCTTCCTTAATTCCACAAGACAAACTTTATTAGAGATTATGTTTAAAATTCTCTAAAATGATTGGAACAGAGTTATTGTTTTGACATATTTAACAGCAGTACTCTTCCAAAAAACTTAATAACTAAGTGTTTTGATAGAGCCTGATTTTGAGAATGATTTCTAGTATGCAGGAAATTTATCCGATCCTTGGAATACAGCTTTTATGCTCTGTACTTTTCTGAATTTCTTTCTGACAATGGTGGTATAATTTGCCTATCTCTTTATGTTTTATGTGGTGTGGTACTTTCAGAATGGATGTATAGAAATTCAAAGGTGCATATAATATTTTCCATGAGAAGTTATCAACTCAAGCATTATTGACTGAATTTTGAAGTTATATACTTTAGATGGTGTAAATCAAAGCAGTTACTTGCATGAAGTAAAGTTCTTGTCCTAATTAATTTCATCTCTTGATGCAGATTTTCTGTTCACAGATTTCCTGAGAGATAGCTACTTCCCTTCCATTTCCATCTGTCTGGGGATTTCAAGTCCTACCTTTCCTAGTGTCTGTAGAAAAACCAATGTAGGCAATTTGTTATAGAAGGTATGACATGCATCTTATATGAGGGAGGTGTTTGCTTTCTTGGTGTAATGGAGCTTTACGGTGAACAAAATGTGTTCGCAATTACTCCTAAAATTCATAATATAAAATATGTTACTTTGCAGGGTAGTCCAAGATATTTTTGGTGAAGCAACTCTAGTGTGTTAGTGCTAGATATGGTTTTAAGAAGTCAGACAGTCTCCACAATCTTGTCTTAGTCTGCAGAAATGAATTCATTGATGTCAGTGTTAAAATAGGTATTGATTTCAGGGGGCCCAGGATTACTCCTCGTGTCCTTTCTATCAACACATCAATGACCTGTTAATATTAGATAGACAATTTGAATAGGTAGTCATGTCATAGGTAGAGGTGTGGAAGTTATTTATTATTAACTGGGAGTACAGTAGCATTTCATCTGACTTCAAAATCTTTAAGTTGCCCAGAAATCTTTGAAATAAGACACAGATTTTTAACCTTCACACCAGCTTTACTGAGAAACAGAAAGCAAATGCTAAAGCCAACAAAGCTCCTCTGGGAAAAAAAAAAAAGTCAAAGTAAATGTAATTTAATCTCAAATTGTAAGAAGCCCCTCTCTTCTGGGTAACCACTCAGTTTTTCCAGCAGTGAAGAAGATTTAAATTGGAAAAACAACACATTTCTCTCAAAACTTGCCTCTGAGCTCTTGTTTCTCTTTTACATTCCAAGTGCACTCGCGTTCCACTCAAATACTCTTCTCATACCTATTGTGCACCCTTTCCTATGTACTCATTTCTCACTTCAGTGCTGTCAGGAGGCAAAACTAATTTACTTCTATTTCTTTATAATTATTCCTTCCTGATTGATATTGCTTATTTTCACAATGTTCAGAGTGACTTCTTTCCTCGTTTCAGCTGAGAGACACAATCAGATACAATTGATAGGAGAAATTATCTATTTTCTTGATTGGCAAAATATTGGAATCCTGAAATTTATATTTTGCCTGCCAACTAGAATTCATTCCACAAGAGGTAAAAGTTATATTTGTGAGTTTATATGGCCCATAGCAATGGACTTTAGTGAGTGAGAAATGGAGACACTAAGGTCATCTAATTCAGGACAGAAAATATAGGTCAGACAGGTACAATATTATCACTGAACATCTTTAAAGGTCTGTTTGTTAGACTTATAGAAGGTATGAAAAAAAATCCCATAGGAATCACTGCTGTGTTATATTATTTTACTGAAAACAAATAGTATCAAATTGGCTGAATACAAATCTTGTTCAAGTCAATGGATATGTGTCCATTTAGCCCAGATCTTGGGCAAATCTTGAGTGTTATTTTTTACTTTTTCTTATACAGCAATTTGTTAGGCAAGACAAAGTATTTTGATCATCCTCATTAATCTTTGATGCTACTTACTCAACTTGTGTAAAGTTATCACACCCACCCCTGAGATGGTCTCCTATGCCCTTAGTTAGAAATGAATGACTGTGGCTCTACCTGAAGAGAAAAAATGTTGTATCTCCATCTATGTGGTCACTGATCAGAAACAGATTTCACAAAAAGACTGTGAGGGTAGAATAATAACAATGCAACTTACTATCTTTGATTTTCTAAGCCTACCTTACTTTCAGTGTGTTTTGAAACATTACCTACTTACTTCTCACACCTATTATAAAAGAACACATTAGCTCCAAAAGTAATAGTGCAATTTGGCAAGAGGACAGATGCAATAGTGCAATTTGGCAAGAGATGGAGGCAGCTTCAGGAATTGAAATACAACTGAAAGAGTGCTGGGAGACACATCTACCACTGGTCACCATGGAAAGGAGACCTGGTCTTTCTTACATTTCTGTCTGCAGCTTATAACCATTACAGACAACTCAGAAAACCTTTGTTTTTCCCCACCAGGAAGAAATTCTGTCAGTAAAGATGTTCAAAGTGAGCTACATCTAGACTAGGCAGACCCACTGCCTCTGTGTGGGACTTAGCAGAAGTAGGGTTTTGGTCAGCCAGGAGTTAAGCAGCTCACCTTCCCCTGAGGATCATATCTGCAGTGGTGAGTGACAAAGTTGGCTCTTACTTCCCTCCCTTCCTGGACTCTTTGAGGATGTGAGGAAAGTACCTAAACTCACTTGGGATCTTTGTTTCAGAGAAAACTACCAGTGCTTATTTGAGTGCTGTTGTCTCTTGCAACCTGTCCTATTATTTGCATAACACCCAGGGAGAGATAAAGCATTCATCTAAAGATGTGGTATGTCAAAGTTCAACTGCCTCCTCTGCTGGAGAAAATTTCAAAATTTCAGTCAAAAAAGCATCGTGGTTTTTGTTCATTTTCTTTCCAGAAGCATCTCATACATACTAGATTATATGACCTGCTGGAAGGGAAACCCCCTATCTTTTCTGTTGGAGCAGTGCTGTAGAGCAGAAAAGTGCAGTGAGTAAAAAAATACTTGAAAAAAAAGGCTGATCAATTGCTTTA
Organism: Myiagra hebetior; assembly: GCA_013397015.1. Classification (NCBI taxonomy): domain Eukaryota; kingdom Metazoa; phylum Chordata; class Aves; order Passeriformes; family Monarchidae; genus Myiagra; species Myiagra hebetior. The sequence goes on along the minus strand of VWZQ01010472.1, from coordinate 1,043,189 downwards.
ATTTTTTTCCTCGATATGTTTGGGATCTGAGCAGTGGAGAAATATTTCTGTGAGTACTTCTATATTAGCAATTTTATTATATGCAGGTAGATGTTCATGGCTGAAAGGGACAATCATAAGGATCTATTTCACTCCCTCTCCAATACAGCTGGTAAAAATACTCCAGTGACTCTTGAATAAAATCTACTGGCTCAGATAAAGCTAGAAAACCTCATTTAGAAAATTGAATATTTGTGCTCTGACTATTTGCAACTATAAGCTAATTTTTTTGCACTGGCTCTTCAGGTGATCTATTGAACTTTGCACCACTGGAAAATATGGGCATGAAAGTTCATCATTATATCAAACAGCACACCGAAGCACAGACAGGTGTGACAGCATACAAATGTCTATTTCCTGGTAGTTGGACAGATTTTTTTTCTGTTAAAAAAATGATTCCTAGAACACTTTCATTACCCCAGATCTAAGCAAATGTGAGTATTAAAGCCAGTATGTCAAGTTTTATATATCATTGTTCAGAAAAGTGCTGTCAGGCTCAGACACCTGGGAACATTAATAGCAAAGGAAAAGATTTTGGCTGGATTTTCATAATGTCTCTACTAGAAAACTTAAACAAAATATTGCTATTAATTTGCTTCTTTTTAAATCAAGTTATTTCAGCTAAGATTGTATTTATCTATTATGCCTGAAAATAGCAGAAAGGATACCAAGTCTGTCCTTTTATGCCTCTTAAAAAGTCAAGTCTGTTTAGAGAATCACAAAAGATTCAGGTTTTCCGGCCTTATGGTGAAGAAGCTGAAGAAGCAAGTTCACATGGCTTGACAATACTGTTGTGAAACCCCATCTCAGGTGAGATATGGGATTAAGAAAAACATGATTCTCAATAAAAATGGTCACCTGAGCTCACCTCTGCTGCTCCTGGAATTTGAAAAATCATCTCTGCTGAGATGATTGTGGTCAAAGGACACATTAATGCAACCTGCATCATTATGCACAGTTTCTTCTTCAGTCTATTATCTTCCAAGGCCCCTTTATCTGAGGACAAATCTAAACTTTGTTCACCATAAGTGAATAAAACATACAGCTACAGAAGTACATGGGAACAGAAGGGAATGAATAATAGCTTTCAAGCAGAAATGAGTGATACATCTTTCAAACTGAAAGAGGGTAAAAGAAATAGCATTTGGGACACAATTTGGGACATCAGCAGGAGTCCCTGTTTCTAGGAAATGATATTCAGTCTTGTTAAAATACTTTACTTATTATTAGAATAGCTTTTAATTTAATTTTAATTTGTGGAAGTGTTACACTATGTTTGCTGTTGTACTTGGTTAAGTGAGAGGTAATATCTTTATTAATAGGGTTTCAAAGTTATGAACTGCTTGCATTTTGTTGGAGTACGACATTGATTTTTTTCTCCAGTTATTGTGACCTTTTCACTGTAAACCAAAGGAGAGTCAGTACTAAAAGTATGAATGCAGGGTAGTCGATGGGGATGTAAATAACTTGCTAAAAATTCAGTACCACAAAATTATCAGTGTCTGAATCTTGTTAAAAGATCCAAGCATGAGTAAAAGGACAGTGGCTAGCCCAATATATGAAAGTAGCTGAGCTACACTAGAAAGCACTAGAAAGGCTATTGGTCTTAATTCAAGCCGTCAATCTTGTAATTCAAAAAATAGTTTGGCTAGTCTGTGGAGCCTTGGAGACTTTTCCACTCACCAGTTTCAATGGGACAATAAGCAGGAAGACCACAGCTCTCTCAGGTGATCCGTGCGTGACTGCTGCAGTGCTTTCCAGATGCTTCAGCCATCTCACCCACGCCAGGGCTCTGATGGAAAGGTGCTGTGTGTTTCTGGCCCACTTACTGAGGTGTCCTCCATACAAACGAGAGCAAGGGTGAGGTATGATTGGAAGTCACCAGGGAGTGATGGTGTTCAGTGCCATCCCCTCCCTTTAGACATAACCTCTGAAATCTGGAGAAACCAGAAAGTTGTCAGGCATGAGGAAAGGAGTGTTTGACTTTGTGAATGACAGATAAACATTCCCAGCTGTTTTCTGCTCAGTTTGTTTCCACTGCGCATAGACCCTTCCCCAGCTGGTATTTTCTTCTTTAATCCCCTCACTGAAGATGTGTGCATTGGAACCTGGTACCTGATGTGTATGCGAGGGAGAGCTCTGCTGCACCACAGGCACCATAAATAACTACTCACATCAGAGGTAAGGCATATTGCTGGTGCGGCTCATAATGTTAATACTGAGTGTTAATGTCCTGCCCTTTGTCTTAATTAGTGTTGCTTTCAATTAGAAGTAAGACATTCACTTTGGAATAAAAGAACTGACCCACACCTCTTCCCTAAATTTGAATTATCCCCACAATTAAGTGCTAAGTATCTGTCTTGACACTTACAGACCTTTATCACCATCATGTCTGAGTGACTGGCAATGAACTGCAGCATTCATTCACCCACCCATTCCATAAATTTTTCATATCAGACATTAAAGATGTCTTCTGTGATGCATTTCAGGACAGCATTTTATGTGCTTTACAAAGGACTGACAAATTTCCCTTATAACCTAACACTGTCCTTTTACTCACCCTTGGATCTTTTAACAAGTTTCAGACATTGATAATTTTGTGATACTGAATTTTTAGCAAGTTATTTACATCCACTTAGACTACCCTACATTCATACCTTTAGTACTGACTCTGCTTGAGTTTGCAGTGAAAGGGTCACAATAACTGTTAAAAAAAAAAAGGCAGATTTTTTGAAACAAAGTTTTTCTGGCTTACGTGTGTAGTGCAGCGTACAATATGTGTTTGGTTTTCTGTGTGTCTGTGAACATCATACATACTAAAACAGCAGCTAGACTATTTGAACACCTTATCCAAAAGGGCCCTTACTTTGAATCTGAATTTCTCTGTCCACTCCTGTTCTGATATTAGCATGTTGACTCTGTAATCTGGAGGTTTTTGGTCTTTAAATTTCTCTATGCTATCTGACTGTATGATGCAGGGTTTGGGGTCCCTCAACAATTTACTGGCACATCTTTTAAATAAGTTCTTAATGCAACAATATTTTACTAAAAAGCAACAATTTTTAGAGTAGGAGAAATCTGTAGTGATCTGGGGTATCTGTCCTGTTAGGCTGAGATAATGAGCTTCTGAGGCCCTCAGATCTTTCTGGTGAGTCGAGAAACCATAAGCACTTCACTATAAAAACTAAGTTTTGTTTGTGCTCCCTGATTTTGATAACTTGAGTGCTGAAAAATTACATCACATCACACAATTTCAGAGGAGGTATGGAAAACGATGCAGATTGTGAGATATTATTCAAACATCTGAGCAGCTGGAAAACTATGGAAACTGTAAGACAATGATGAATTCACAGGTTGGATTACCTGAGTCTTAATCAACCCTTTCTAATGGACTCACAACTGGGAAGAATGAAGGTTATGTATTCAACAACTCAGTTGACAAACCTTCCAGCAACTCCCAAGAAACTTTTCAGGAGTTCAGATATTTGGGCCAGAGCAGTGATGACAGGGGCACAACTATGAGACTGTGAGAAGTAAATACCAATCTCTTTGACTTCATTCTACTGCTTTGTGTTACTAGAGATGAGTTAGAAACCTTCAGAAATGTTGCTTACCTTTCCCTTGACAAGGATTAGAGAACTGTCGGTAACAGAAAGTGACACAAATGAGCCACTTCTGCACAAGCTTGTGCCATAACCCAAAGGAAAGATGTTTTCTGATCTCTTTTTGATGCTTTATGGCTATTAATATCTTTTGAACAACTGAAGGCAAAAGAGTTGGATGTACAAGTCTGGTGCAAAAGTGTCTTATTTTCACAGTTTCAGGAGCCTCACCTTAGGTCTGACATGGTCAGAGGAGTTTGGTTTCTCATATGCTCCATGAATGTAAGAGGTGTCTTTATCCACAGAGATGAGCATACATATACAGAAGGGTGTGTGGGAATTGTGGAAATCATTCTGTACAGTAATTCCCTTCTTGTGCTATAATGTATAATAAAACACACAGCAAGGATTGTACCATGGTTTTATTTGAAGATAACAAGGGAATACTGAAAAAAGTGTAACTGCAGACTTACAGATGCTTTATTTTCATGCTTCTCAAAATGATCTCTACTTCTCAAGAAAACAGGTATTATTTACTATGTTAATCATAGATTTCTTTGTATGGTGTGTATGAATTACTTTAGTGATTTGAAATTGTCTTTTAGTAATGCGACTTTTTTCTTTCTTTTTTTAATGAGACCAGTCCAGTCTGATGCTATAGAGAATCTGAAAGCTACAGTCATTTTCTTTTTGTGGAGCATAACAAAAACTAAGTGGACAAAGTTGCAGAACAACAAAAAGAATGTAACTGTTTCAAAACACTTGGAATTTGGCAAGTAAAAACAGAAAAAAAAACAGTAAAGTATGCCAAAAAAATGTATTCACAACAAGCTGAGTTAGCAAAAGGCTTCCTATACTGCAGATGTTCCACTTCTGGGACAAGAGGACAAAGTGAGTCCAAATTGATGTAACAGAACATCTTCCAGCACAGTAAAAGCCTTTGGTGAAAGGGGGGTTTGTGCAGTCACAGGCAGCTGTATTTTACTGTATTGTGCACAGTTGAAAACTATCCAGTACTGCTGTGGGCCTGGCAGACTCATCTGGAAACTGTTTCTGCCAACAAGATGTCTTTGGAAGGCTGAAACAAATGAGAAACTAAATTCTTCACAGCTTGCTGAGATAAGAGGTTCCTGGGAATTGCTGAGTGTTAGATTGCTGCCCTAAACCCCTCAATTTCATGCTCTCTTTTTCTGTACTGCGTATTTGTTCCAACTGGCTCCCTACCTTGAACTCTACCGCATCCTGCTGGGTTAAATGTGATGGACAGTCTATATGAAAACCAATCAGTTATTTTGACAGGAGACTTAGAGAAGGTCAAGGCCACCTCTTCTCAAAAGCCTGTCTGCCGAGTCTTCAGCTGTCAGAGATGAAATGTCTCTGAGGCTCTTCTTTGGACTGGGCAGTGTTTTCATTTTGTCCCAAACAATCAGGAATCCAGCTAGTGAAGGCCTTCCAGTGCTTTCATCATAGTATTTATTTGATTGCTATTGTCCAGATTTAGAAGTGGGAAATTGTGACGCGAGTACAGTGGCTGTATAGAGTGCTGCAATACCTCGCATATGAAGGAGGACAATTCAATTTGGTATTCATGTGACATACTCTCTCTTTCAGTGGTAAAGCTCTGCTGGCACACAAATGTGATATTGTGAAACAATGTTTCCAGAGCTTACCTAATATACGACTGATACATGGTTAAAGGATTATGTGGGAGCCAGTCTTGAAGGATAATTAATATATAATTTTTCATTTAAAACAGACCACAATGAGGCTTGAAGTTGAAGTTAATTTCATTAAAATAAGGTTTATGCTTAATATGCAAGGAGATTAACGTAACTTTATTTAAACAGTATATTTTTCACCTTCTCCAAAATGTAAAGGAAAAAAATGTTTATTAAATTTAGAGCCCATAACAACATGTACCAATTTCACATCAAAGTTTTTTCAACCTTTATGACTTTTAAAGGATCCATGTTTCAAGCACAGATGTTTTGATCTAGATGCATAATTTAATGAAGCTACTTAATAACATTTAATTGCAACTACCCTCATTTCTTCAGGTTTCTAATTCAACATTGCATTGTTCAGGAAGAGGCACAATTCTGATTATAGTTGCAGAGAAAGAGAAAGAGAGAAGGAGAAATAATTTCCAGTTCTGTATTCTGCAGAGATTTTGACAAGTGGCATATTCTGTACCACTGATGAATTTTTATATTTCAAGGCTTCTGAGAAGCCATTAATTCAGTTCAGTCTTGTGACCTAAGATTACATTAGGAAATATAAGGGAGATCTAACTTGGTAGTTTTCTAGCATTTCAGGTGATGAAGTGTTTCCAAAAAAGTGCAAATGCTTACAGCTGTCAAATTATTTTCATTTTTGATATATCCATGTAGAGCATGTGAAAAAATTGACCAAAGTTACTTCTGAGGACTTGGTCTAAATTGTGCTAGAGAAAATCAATGTCAAAATGAAACAGTAGGACAGAATAGACTGCTATCATCTTATTTAAAGGTTGCATGCGTTTTACTAGAGCTTTGCTGATCCTTTTCTTTTGAAGGACGTGTTAGCAGCTATACATGATCATTTGAAATAGTCAAAGCTGGTATGTGAAGAATGATATATTTATTCAATGTTCTGTTGAAATACCCTGAGAATTGCTTAGTCAGGATGGTTTGCCACCACAGCTAGTAACTGGGAATGAGGCCAATTTCTTAGTTCATAAATTCAAATTTCTTAATACAATATTAATTGTGGTCATTATACCAGATCATTATTGAACCTATAGGCAACACTTCTCACTCAAGAAGTTCAAACAAGGAACCTGGGAAAATGATCTAATCATGACTCCCTCACTTCATGTTGTCTTATTGGAGCATAGATCATTCAAAGAACTCCCAGGCTTTTCTAATTTATTGAAACCATTAAAGAATGGCACCCGTGGTACAATTGCAGCATATACATACGGGGAGAATGGTAGTAGGTATCAACCCACTAGTTTAATTAGGAAAATTATACTTTACTTACAACTTGTTGGTGGGGCTAATTGAGTTTTGCCTGGGTAATAACTGTATAACACAGAGAGAGCACAGGGTATGTTTATGGTGGTTCAGGGTCAGACTCATGAATCAAAGGATGACAGCAGCTAAAATATATTTGTTCACCTGAAGAGCACTTGGGTGGCCTTCAAAATAGTATGGCTCTACATGATTTTGTGGGAAGAGCTCTAGGTCCTAATACTAGCCAGGAGACAAACCCATAGAGATAGAATGTAAGGAAGAACTGTGACCACTACAGGTTGTCCTGTACCAGAGCCACAACTAGAGGCCTGAGTTACCTAAACAGGCCCCTGGTGCCATCCAAGACACCCTTAGGTATTGTGCCTGGCCTCTGGCTGCTTCCCCAAAGGGCCTCTACCACTTGTAGGTGCTTGATCATGTCTGCTAGCCCTGTGTGTGTGCCTCAGAAGCCCCAGAACACTTCAGGTGGTCCAGGTGCTTATGCATGGGATTGAGCCCCAAAGACCACTCAGTCCCATGGTCTATTTTTATGAAGACATTTGCATAGGTTTTAACTTTAAAAATCTATTCTGTGCCATTCCTTCGGTGCTTGTATTCGATTTTCAGAGAAAAGTAAAGCCCAAATTTTACTCTCTTCTGTGCCTAAGCCCCAGCAATTTTCTTCCTGCAAATCTTGTTTTTATCATGTCTCATATTTAAGATGGGTTACCAGTGGTAATATGTTAATCCAGATGAGCATGAACCTTTGTGTTGGGCAATAACATCTTCCTGTTCAATTTTATTTCTATTGTATCCTTCTTTTGCCTAAGCCAAAGGAAATAAGACTTTAGCGACGTCAAAATATAAAGGAATGAAAAGGATGAAGTCTTCAGGATATTTCTGATCTGCTTTCCTATTTCTCAGAAAGGACGTCTGTGATTTCAAGCCTAACTTCTGTGCACGCACAGAGACAGTCTAAGAGAAGATGAAAACTACTTTGAATAAGAACTTTAACTGAAGCTCAGTAGCTGAGGCTTCCCCACTTCTAATCCTAACAGAATTATCAAGCAAGGTTGATGGCTCTGAGTTATCTCCACACATAGAGCAGCATAGCTCTTTGTGTATTTATTTATCTATGTGTATTTAGCTCTAGGTCTATATTTATCATGTCAAATAACACCTAGACTGCTTGCAAACCATTAACCAAATTAACACATCAATTTCCAACAAGTATCAATTTCCAATCTGTTTTTTTTTTTTTTGTTTTGCTTGTTTATGGTGCCTCTTAATAGCAGCACTCTTTCCTCAGTTATTCACAAGCAATTCCTGTTGAAGGCAACAGGAATGAGTTAAGTATCTTGGGGCAAAATTGAATCCTAACTGTTTAATTTATGCTCTAATGCCTTTTTTTCTTTTACAAGAGTATTAATTAATTGTTCAAATACTATTAAGTGTGAAAGGATTTAATGGAAGCACTATGCTGATTAGAACCTGAATCTATCCATTTCTTGGTTAAATACCCATCTATGTATTTAAATGATGCTTCTGATATTTTTTCTTGCCTGGAGAGACTGGTAGTAGATGCTAGACTACTAGCAAGTGAATAGGTGGTTGAAAACCTGTCTTTGTCTCAGAGGGGAAATTCTGATATTTCTGAACTTGTTTTCATTCTCAACTGGAGCGAAGATAACAATAAAAATGTATGAGAAAAGAAAACTTTAAAATAATTCTTATAGAAATATGTATGTACAATTTCATTTCAGTCAGATAAAACTAGATTCAGTGATGTGGAAGGTTGCAATATCCTATATATGTGTATGTGTGTTGTGATGTATTGCTTATATTAAACTTTAATTAAAATTAAACAAAATGAGCAAATAAAAATTATTACTTGACTGGACAAAAATTATTCTTGCATTATTGAAAGAAACTTAGAAATCTGAAATAATTATTCTATCATTTCCTTGTGGAAAATTTCTTAGCCCTCCTGAAAAGAAAGTCATGAAGAAATTATCAGGTTTCTGATCTGTCCTGACACAGACGTGAATCGCATCCCTTACAGAGTAATGCTCTGACTGCTTCAACAGGAAGGACCATTTTGGACATTAGTCCTTTTCCACAACAGGCCATTCCTTAAATTCAACCTGTGATTGCCTTCTTAAGTTTATTTTCATATGTGTTTTACTCTATCTATCAAAATCTAGCCTATTTGGGTCAAGTTTCATTCTTTTAACCAGGTGTATGGGTGAGCAAACAATAATTAATAAGATAAGTTTTAAGATTTCATATAATTTTTGCTCGGCATCTCAGTAAAAGGAAAGCCTTCTTGAAAGCTTTTAGAAACCATCATCTCTGTTAGAATATTTAGCATTTAAGAAGGATGTTTGGTGGTCTAAAGTAGTCTGGATTGTGTGGCTAGGTATTGCTCTATGCAATACTATAAAACAAGAAAAGGTTTTTCTGAGCATCCAGGAAACATGCAGGGAAAATGAAGCATGGTAAAAAAGCTGAGTTACATATTTCAAGGACACTGAACAAATAACAAAAGAAAGGAAGAGAGATGATATGGGGCAGCAGCACAGTGTTGATGGGTAGGGATGAAAATGCAGCTATGGGTTTGCAATACACTGTAGCATAGTTTCCAGCAGTTGAGCATTTGGAGGACTGATGGGAAAAATATTTGTGGAAATGCAAACAACTATGCAATCAAAACCGAGACAAAATGAAAAGGTCTTTAATGCTCAATAACTTAGAAAAGAAATGGCACATGAAATCACAGGCATGACAGCTGTAGCCAGTAAAATCAGGGGTATCATCATTTAGCTTTGGGGTACATGAGAGCCATCAATAAATTTAATATAAAAATTGAGACAAGCTTTTTCCTCATTAGAAAAGTGGGGATTTGGGAGGGTCTTTGGATTGACAGGGAATTTTCCTTGCTTTGAGATGAGTTTACTAAGGTGTTCCTTTGGCTTAGATGACTAAGATGGAAAGGGAATAATCCTGATGATGTAGGAAGTCCACACCAATGGTATTGTGCAAAGTCACTTGTTTCTTTCCCAACAGTTTTCCAGCATCCAGTAACTGTTTATTTTTTTTTCTGTATGCCAATTCTACACTAGTTTTCATGCTGAATTGTCCTCTTTAGGTATAAGTCCTTCCATTAAGCAATTAGAGTCCCATAATATTTCCTTGTAAGTAGTTTCAAATCTTGCATAATTTTTACTGCCTGACTTTGAAGATTTTCTGTGGAGCATAGTCTGAAGTTTAAATATAAGACAGATTATGCTGCTTAATAACTTATACATTTAAAATTTTTTAAGTTCAGTTTCTGAGGTCAGTATTATCAGGATGTTCAAGTGAACATATTTCACACCAAATAACTCCTTTGAAATTTGTATCCCGTAATGCACTTAGAGGAATGTTCTGATTCTTGATGTGAAAACCCTTTACAATTACTAGTGCAGTGTTTTCTATCTGTCCCAAGGAGGGGGGATTTGTTTCACTTTATATGACCATTGAGAGAAATTGAAGGGTTAGAGTGCGATTAATCTCATCTCTTTAAGTGTAGATGGATGGCCCAGGCTTCCTGGGCTATAAAGTGACAGTTGAGGGAGACCCAGGTGACCAGCACAGATGAAAGTGTTTCATTTTTGATTTAGTCAATCTTATCACAGGTTTGTACCCATCTTATGTTTTCCTTATCCCGACAGAGTACACTCTGTTTTCCTACAAACTTCAAAAGCCTTGAAAAAGCAGCTGTAAGCTATGTGCTCAGCTGGCCAATGCACTACAACTGTAGCTTGATAAGGGTTGTGATACACCTGCCCTTGCTGCCTGTGCGTCGCTGCATGCTCAGGAAATGCAGGGGCCTGTTTAAAACATCTTCCTCTGGCCCATTTTAGATATCAGACTTTGAATGGGATGAAAGCTTCCCTAAAGGGTCTGATCCTCTCCTTTAACTATAAAAGAAGCCTATGACAGAAGCAGAGAGCTTAAGCTCCAGATCTAACTCCTACCCCATTACTTACTAAACACTAGGATTTGCTACAGTTAGGTGGCAGCACAACATGGGTTTTGAAGAACATGTCAGGTATGAGCATATATCTTTTTGTGTGCCTGGTCTTTACAGAGGTAGAGACTGAAGGAACATTTGGTTGTGATGGAGAATTAGAGTGATAAGATCCAGTAATTGTAAAAAGTGCTGCAAATAATTTTTTTTATTTTTTGTTGTTATTTCTTTTCCTGGAGAGGGGCTAAAAGTTATGATGTTTCTTGCTTGAGGGAAGCTTGGAGAACCATCTGTCTCATCTCTCTATGTCCCTCTTCAATGAGACAGTTCAAGGCAGAAGAACTTGGAATTCTTGCATTCAAGCTTGAATCATCTGACTGCTATCAAGGACAACACTCCTCTAAAGGATGTTGAAGAAGCAGAAGAATAAGTGCAGGAGGGACTGAGAAAGAAAGGAGAAAAAAGATCGGAGTACTCAGCCTCAGGAGAGAAACAAATTTGAAGCCTACTTTGTATTTCATGGTTAATAAAACAATGTTGTTTTGATGCATCATTTTTCTGTCTGTGCTTTTCAATTTTTGGATATGTAAATATATTTGTGTTATGTAGTCATATGTAAGGTTGTATTTCCTGATAAAATGTCTGTTATTCACAGGTTAGGAGTTATTAATTTATCATCTTATGTACATTTTAAAAGAGATGTCTCTGACTTGTAGATGGGGAAAGCATTTGAAAAATCAGGGAAAGAATTTCAAAATCATGTGTGTCAAAGACTTGAGCTCTGCAATAGTAAGTTTACAGCTGAAATATTCCTTTTCTGCAGTTGTTAACCAAAAATATTCTACTTTGGCTTAGAGCAACCAAGAAAAAATCACATTAGACATATATAATTTGGAAAAAAAAACCAAGGTAGAATATTTTCATTGATCTAATTCAAATATGTTTCATGGTTTTGAGATGTCAGTGTTGCAGCCAATGTTTCATAATTTTTCTGAGAGCAGGGTTGGGGGGTTTTCTCTCTTCTTTTAGGAAACCATTTTCTTCAGGTTTTATCTTTCAGGAGGTGCTTATCTTCCATTACAAGAAAAGCTGTCTAGGTACAGATTTCGGACAGGCAAGGGAGCAATAGAGAACTGCAGCCTTCTTTCTGGATAACACTGTGAATGGATTATGAACGCAGATGCATCTGCACATCTCATTTCCATCTCTATATTCATTTGGTATTTGGATCCAGCACTGAAGCATATTTTATTCTCTGCAGAGAGCTGTCAAGTATTATCAGTAAGACTCGAGATCTAAGTTAAACAGCTCAGTTTTGGATTCAATGGTCAAGAAAAACAAAAAAAAATATGTGAACCCACATAATCTGTCACCTCTGCCTTTACCTCCAGCTGCTTCCTGACTTACTGGCTGCAGGTGAGTACTTGCTTGCTGAGCTATCTACCTCTGTTTTTCAAACAGCACTCCTTGAACCCTTGAGCTCTGTGAGTGATAACTAATAAAATGAAACCCACAGTCCGTGGATCTAAATTTGCTAGTAGGAGTTTTCTGCACTTCTAGGAAAGAAAGACTATTTAGGGATCTTCAAACTGAAAAGAGGTCTAAAAAATCACTTAAATATGTTTCAAGTGATACATTCTCAAGTCATTATATATTATGTAATCCTTAACATTTTATCTTACAAAACAGATCAACATCTTCATAGTAGACAGTCTTTCACCCACATATAACAGTGGCAGTTTCTCAAGTATTATCTAGAAGATTAATATTTGCTTAAGTCACTACCTCCAAGTAGGACTACTCAGCTAGTAACTCAGGAAGGAAAGAAATAGCACAAGTTGTCTCTTCAGCTCTGTGTTCAGCACCTGGACAGCGCAGCTTGTGTGATCTTTGTGTGTTACAGCTGGGGAGCAGTTGAGCTCAGGCCAGCAGCAAGCCTGCAGTGAGGGCCAGCAGCGCCCTGGGCTCCATGGGCAGGAGCACAGCCAGCAGATCAAGGAAAGTGATTATTCCCTGTCCTTGGCAGCTGTTAGACCACATCGAGAGCCCTGTGTCCAGTTTGGGGCTCCACAGTACAGGAAAGGCATTGTTAAACTGGAGCGGGCCCAGGGCAGGGTCACCGTGGGGGTCAGGGATGGAGCACGAGGGACTGGGGCCTGTTCACCTGAAGAGGGAATATCTTTGCAGGGACATGAAAAGGCTTATCTCTTCACATCTGCAGCTTGTGTCCAGAGTCACATGACAGGCTTCATAAAAATATATCTCAATTTTTACCAACAGCAAGTTCAGCCAGCTGATCCTATTCAATGTGCTACAGCCAGCACGTTGAAGGCTACTTATCACTGCTGGCTGCATATTTCCATAAACTGAATCTTATCATCATGATCAGACACTTTTTGTGCTTTGACCTCTGAAAAATATTGCACTTGGAGAAGGCGGATAACCAAGCCTCTCTGGAGACACTGAAACAGCTTAAAAAACTTGCTGTATCATTAAAAGTAAAAATAACTTAATAATCTGCATTGTCCTTTGAATCTTTTCAGTAATTTTTATTCTTTTAACCAGATAAATATTTAACAGGTAAATTCTAAGTTTCCTCTGGCTGATAAGTATAGATTCCATTTTCCTGTGCTAGCAAAATGGTTTGTCCCTCAGGGTAAAATTATTCCAAAAGGAGAATACTTATTGTTTTTTTTCCTGTCATTCCTTGAAGGTTGTACTTTCAAACTTCCTAACATTGTTTTCACCAGGGACCCTGCTAGAAAGGATTTTTCTGGCATTGTATTGAATTAACTTAATCTCTATTCACCTTATTTAATCCCTCTCTTCACTTTGTCTGGTTTAATTTCCTCACCTCATCAGATGTTTCTTGGTAGAAGCAGGACAAAATTTTTAAAATCACTTCCTCTAGATGTCCTCTGCTGGGTGGCCTGAAATTTAATTCAAGAAATATTATAGGAATATGTTTGCTTGTTTGTTTCTTTAAAGGGGATGTTCAATAAAAATAAATATTAAAAAATGTGCAGGAATTTAGGATGTAATAGCAGAAATCAGAGGAGCTCAGATAATATTTTTGCTAAACCTGAACATTTCCTAAGAGAATAACATTGGTATCAGGATGTGCTAGTGAACTTGTTTGAATGTGGGAGGGGGAATATGCTGTGGTACAGCACATGCAGACAGACCCATAAACATCTCCCTTTTCTTATGTCTCCTGAAGCCAATGATGTCTCTCCTCACTATTGTCCTCCCACAGGAACACATTTCTTGTCTTACTATTTCAAGGACCACTTTGCTAATGGGGCTATACTGTTCATATGGTTTCTTCTAGATTTCCAGCCTTCAGTCCCTTTCTGCTCTTCTCCATGCCAGACTCTTTTCCCATATTCTTGGGAAAATGGGGCAATCTGACATTAGTGTTTCTTAAAAGTTTTTGTATTACTGTGTGTGCACATGCACATGTTTGGACAGAAGGAGTAAATAGAAATAACTAATTAGGGAGGGAGATTTTTTTATCTGAACAGGGCACTTAAGTACATGTTAAAATCTTATCAATTTTGATAACATTTAGGAATATGATTGTGCATGTACACTGAATATAATACTAAAAACTAGAGAGAAACTTAAGCACCCAATGAAGTGGGAAGGAAAGGAAACAGCACATTCCCAGCCTATCATTTATGGCTCTCCTCTGTCCCACACTGCTGCTGTTACCAGCTAAAGGAAGTGACAGCAGCAGCAGCTGCCTTCAGAACTATGAGAAGGGATAATAATCACAGTTTGATAAGATAAAAGTGTAAAGGTAACCAGTATCAGACCAAATTTATCCCTGTTAAATGAGATGATTTAATGAGGTTGCTTTTGAAATTATTTTTGATCATCACAGTCCCAATAGGTGACAGCAATTTGGGAAAAAATCCAACATAATTTTCAAACATCATGAACACTTAAATCATGATGTCCCGCACAAAACCTGAACAGTTCAGAATCTGAAACTGGTAGTCTGGCATCCAAGTGGTGCTGTTGATGCCTGGAAACAAAATTGAGACCTTGAGTTATAATGTCCAGTTGGCCTATGGGTTAATATTTTTTGTCAGTATAACGTAATAAAAATTACTTTCCTGGGTGCCAGTCAGTTCAGATCACCACAGAGACTTGCTGCTCATTGACAGAGAAAATGTGAATCCCTTGTTTCCTTCAAGCATATTTGTCAACTTTTTAAGTGTTATTTTGATGGTGATAAAAAAAACTCCAACAAACCAACGACAGACTATACAACCACCTTAAAAGGTTGTTACTAATAATTTCTGGTTGGAGCACTGGGTTTGCTGATGGTGAAACTCGAAGTTCTGCAATGCTCTTAGAAGGCTTGATCCTGGGCTTTCTTTTGCCAGATGGTCTCACCTACAACATGGAAAAAAGGGCCATGTGACAGCTGGGGACACCTACAGAGAGCAGTGGTTTATAGCACAGCAGGTATCACTGAAGACAGATATCTGGATTGAGGTACCAGCGTTGCTGTGCTCAGCCTGATGACACCAGTTAAGGCCTCCCTGGACTCTTCTTTATAAAGATTGGGAGTATTTTATCAAAATGTTCAACGTGGTTAATATATGCAACCCTACACCTCGCAAAAGGATTTTTGCCCCAGCTGTCAGCCAGAGCAAATAAAGGCTTTCTAGCACAAAGAGCTGGAGAATTAGCTTCTGCCTGGCAGAACTGAAATCTTGTCCTGGAAATAGTCTCCCTTTTTCACAGGAGGCAGGACAGCAAGCTTAGTGAGAGCAGCAGACTGTCCCACCTCACCACAGACCTGGTGGGCATGCCAGGAAGAAGATCTTGATGGTGCTGTTTGTCAAAATCCCCTGGCAGCTTCCTGGTCCAGCTGAATGTCCACACCAGAGTGCAGTTGTGTGCAGTGCCTGCACCATTGCCATCCCCCACGACTTTGGGAAGTGGATCTGAAGACATTAGTGCTAAAGAAAATGACAACAGGTTCTGATTTTAGTGTGTCCATAGACAACAGTTAACTAGGTAATTTTGCCAGAGAGTTATAAACCTTAGAACACTCAAGGAAACCTAGTGTCTGCAAAAATCACAGGTAAATGGAATTCAGGGCTGGGTTTAGGTTCAGTTTCTGCTGACCTCAAGCATAGTGAAGCCATTTGACACATTCTGGGGTGCTTTGTCCTGCATCAGAGCCACAACAACATTCAGTAGGGATGTATGCACAAAATAATTCAAAGAACAGTTCAATACACTTTGCACTTTTGTATAAAGATTTCCAGGTTAGAAAAAAGATTATTTGTAGATTTATTTCTACTCAATAAGATTGTTCTTAATTCAAATTCCTTTAATTTCAAAAGTCTCATCAACTTATACTAAAATAATGAAAAGTTGAAACAAAAAAATTGAAAGAGCTAAATAAAAACTTAATTGAGTCAATCTGATGTTTTCCTTCATTATAAATTATTGCAATTTTTAGGATACTGTTATTTTGTACCAGTATGGTCAAGCCTGGGAAACAATAGAGCTGACGAAAACCATTAAGAACTACATATACAGTTACAGATAGCAGAAATAATACAAATTAGATTTAGTTCCACATGCTTTGGCAAAGCAAAAGATTGATTATAAACTTTTATTTGAATGGAAGGAAAAAAATCCATCTTCAAATTAAAATTGTCATGTAGGCAAGAAAAAGAATAACGCAACAAAAGGCTCTTGCTAGCATGACCTAAACTCTGGAGATGGAAAATATGAGCCCTGCAAAGGAAAGAATAATTTGGTCCTCTATATTTGTCAAAAATATTATAGAAGTATCTATTAGCTAGCTGATGAAACAAAATCTTATCTAAATCTTTTTTTCCCCCCATAAATTATATCAAAAGAATATAAAGAATCAGACTGTTTTCCCCTTCTACATTTGTCTACTTGGAAATAAACAAATGAAATAAATAAATGCATTTGCATAACTAATTTAAAAGGTAGTGAAGAAAAGAAAGTATTTTTCAATTTTTTTCTTAATCCCTGCTGTATTCTGTGCTCTACAGATTTGCTTTGCAGGGTCCTATTCTGCTGTGGATAAAAAACATGAATGAATAGCACAACCAGCAGAGAGAGAAGGTTATTAAACCAGCAAATGAGCAAACAGCACAAAGAATAAGAACACCTTGCAAACAGATTTCTCTGCCTCTAGAGAGGAAATATAGCAGGGTTGTTTGGCTTAGGGGATATGCATATGCTCAAACATAAAAGGCAAGTGGCTCTAGTAATGAAACTCCCACATAAAGAAAGTAAGAGGATCAAATGTCACGTGTACCCTCTAAGGAGCTTGCAAAGAAACCACCGCTACAACACGTGTAGCTTTCTTTGAGCCAGTCATTTCAGGTCTGTATCCTTCAAAACATAATAACCACAAGTAACAGTTTTGTTGCAACTGTTGCTTCAGTTTCCAATAAAATGGGAGGAGGAGACATTGTCAGCAGGAAGAATGACGGACTGCCTGATGAAGCTAGGTATAAAGCAAGAGGTTATCTACCAGACAAATGTGGTTACCAGGGGTGCTACTTAAGAGTAACTACAAGGGCAGCCTTTTTGCTCTTTTTTTTTCTTCAAACCGAAATACTAATAGATCAAAGCTGAAAGGAAAAAAACCAAACCACATGTAGATGAGATTTTAGTGTAGATGATAATTTCAACAGTTTATTTTTTATGGTTGTTCCAATAGCTCAGTGTGATGATTTTTAGCAAGCTACTTAGTCTATCCTCTTGCTTAAATATCCTCCTGCCATATTGCAGAATACCCTACACAGAGAATTTCTAGGGTATTCCTAGCAGTGAGAGTCCTTCCAGCTGCCATACTGAGAGTTTGAGAAGAGCTCAACTCCCTACCATGATGCTGTAGTTTATTCATGGCATCCCGAAGGCATATCCATCCTGATGGATATTAGTGGAGGCCAGCCTACAAAAGGACACTGTGGAGCCATGGAGGCAAAACGAGACCTCTGCTGTCCCTGTGTGCTGGGGCAATTAGTGTCTGTTGAACCACGGGGAAAAAAAAGTCATAGAAACATGGAATGTCCTGAGCTGGAAAGGACCCACAGGGATCATCAAAGTCCCCTCCTGCTGCCTCTCTCCTCAGAACTACCTTACAGTTTTGAAATGTTTCATGTGTCCTTTCTTTTGTAGAAATATTCTCTAAGCTGAAATATTTCTTTCTCATTGATTCTGTGATTTATATGTGCCAGTCAGTTTTTTCAAGATTTTTCACATATTGTTTTTTTATTTTATACTCTTAATAGAAACAGAGA
The DNA here is from genome assembly GCA_013397015.1 of Myiagra hebetior. NCBI lineage: Eukaryota > Metazoa > Chordata > Aves > Passeriformes > Monarchidae > Myiagra > Myiagra hebetior. The sequence goes on along the minus strand of VWZQ01010472.1, from coordinate 1,025,230 downwards.
GAAGATATTCATATCTTTCTAATGCTGAAAATCCAGTATGAAGGAGTATTCTGTATTTTTAAAGATGGAAATACTTCACTTATGACCATCTCATTGGAGGATGTTCTGCAAGTGTATTTAAATAGTTTACAGGGATGAGGATATTTTACTTTTTATAGGGAAGTTCAGACAAAATAACATATGTCTCACTGGCAACCAGAGGAAGTAAAAAGCACTCTGGAAGTTTGGGAAAGAAGCAGAGAGAGACAAAAGCTATCAGTTTATTATTAGTAAATATAACAGGATATGATGCCAATATACTGCAAAAGAATAAATTGTTTCAGGTTTTTTTGGGGAGCAGCACAAGTGCCGACACATTATGAGGAGAGCCAAAAAGGTTTTTTTAAAGCCCTTTTGATTTTGAGAAAACCTGCCATGCATTTATCTGTGCTAACTTCTGGAGCAGAAACTGGATAACGGTACTTCAAGGTAAGTTGGGTCAGATTTTTCTACCATTACTAACATTCTGTCTGAGTTTAAACAGCCTTCGGGCATTTAGGAAGTGACATTTGCTGGCTAAAAATCAATTCTCATCAAGATCTCCTTGGCTTATATACTAGAATCTGTGCTTTGAAGCTCAGAGGAATTACTGAGAAGTTAAATGGGAGAACAGAGAAAAAGGGACCAGAGAAGAAGCTCAGAAGCCCAGAGGGGAAATAACTTCTTTTCCCTATCCACTATACATTACTGGACTGTGAGGGAAATAATGAAACCAAAGGAGACCTGAGAGGAAGCTTATGATTAAGCAAGGTGTATGGCTTTGGCCCTTTGAGAGCCAATTTAGGTGCATCTTCAGGCTGAATCTTTGAGACATTTTGTTTACTCAATGCTCTCCAATTGTCTGATAAGAAAGTAAATCAAAACCCCTCTACTGGAGATGCTATGAGAGCTCTTTCTAGACACTATCACAAAAAGAAAGTATAGAAGCAGCAGATGGAAGAGTTGAAATGGTGCAGCTTAGCTCACATCCTAGCAAGTGCCAGTTCAAGGGCAGGCCCTGTCCCCACTCCCAGGAACTTCTCATCAGCAGACCAAGCCTTTCCTTCACCCATGAGGTCAAGTGACAGCAGCTTTGCAAAGATAGACATATATAGAAAGCAGTATTGGATTTGGTGCTGAAGTTTGCTGTCTCCTGAGGATTCATTATTTTCCTCCTCCTGAGGATTCTTAATTTTCCATTAAAAAAAAAAAAAAAATTCTTGAACCCTCTTGCAGTTTCATGTATTATAACCACCAATGGAAGAAAAGGTCACTGGTTTAATTCTTCATTCCGGCATAAGGATTATTAAAATGTAAGAAGTAATGTGAGATATCATATAGGATAATCAGGACATAACTATGTTCATATATTTTCCTATAGATGAAATTACTTTGTTTGCCCTTCCTCTTTAAGAAATTACAGTGGACATTGTTCCTATGGTTACTGGGAGGCAGCATTTACAGAGACTGTGGATTTCTATAAAAGGAGCAGAAAATCACAACAACTGGAATGGTCTACTGTGTTAAAAGTCACTTTGCACTCTAATTTTTACAGGCTAAGAGGATGCTAAAGGTTTTGTTTCTAATCAGGTACAATGTGACTAATTAAACATTTAAGATGAGTAATACAGTGTAATTAATTTTGTCAGCTTTTATTGGCTTACCCCTCCTCCAACCCCCCTCCCCAAAGGTATGAGATTTAGAACGTCAAAAAACATCAAGAAGATTTTGGAACAGCAAAGGACAGACTGATCTTAAACATGGACAGAAGAGAATACCTAAAAATAAAATTCACTGCATATTGCTGTATGCAGCGTTACCATCTGATCTGCGTTTGAGGTGCATTTGGAAATACTGACCTCTTCTAAAACACATTCATTGACCACATGCTAATAACAGCCTACATGATACATTTTTTCCTTCTTTTTCTCCCTGTCTATACATGATCTGAAGGAAATTTGGAATAGCTTATATTGGGAAAAGAATTGCTGTTCTTTTGAAAACTAAGAAGAAAATAATCTTCAATATAATTTCAGTCATTTAGGGGAGGACAAATTAAAAGGCTGTGAAATGTTTTACCTGTCTGAGGAAAATGTTTTGTCAAGCTGATATAACCTGTTCCAGAGAGTCAGATGAGAAATAGACTTCAAAAAGTTTTCAAAATTTTCAACTCTTTTTGACAGTGTCAAAAATAAGTCAAATAGAAGTGAAAAGATCTTGTTTATTTGACTGAAATCGGCTCCACTGCCCTCATGGCAATTCTGTTTCAAAGAAGTTTACACTTGTAGAAGAATTCCTTTGTTACTATTTTGGAGTAGAAGTACCCCAAGAGTCAAGCTGGAGCAAATGTCAGCTTTTACGTACTTTCTGTGGCTTCATGGAAAAAAAAGCCTCTTATGATCATAAAGTTTGGTTCTCATTACACAATATAAATCTCAAAGAATATTGTCTTTTTAATGCTGCATCATATTTATAATTTCTCTTGGATGTTCAATTTAAATTTTAGAAGAATAGTCAGTTTTGATTTAGGAAAAGAACACAAGATAGATAAAAGAGCATCTTTTATATTCAAATTTGTTCTTCATATCATCTCTTTCCATTGGTTTTTCCATTCTGTTTTTCATCCCCACTGGATTATTTTATTTTTACTCTCTGTTCACTAGCCTAGCAGTGGTAAAACACGAAGTGAAGAAAAACAAATCACCCCTTAAGAGTCTGAAAAGCCAAAATATTACCATTCAAGACAAAAAGTCAAAATTATGATATTTGAGTATATTTCAAAACTGGACAAATGTTAATTTGGTTGCTCTTATATCTCTGCATGGCTATGATTTCAAAATTTATTTATTGGCCCAACCAGCAGACCGATGATTAGCTGAACACATCGCTCATCCCTGAATGTACAAGACTGACTTTTTTGGAGAATGAAGTGATTTAATTTTGTTTTAGCTGGGACTACAGCACTGCTTTCCTCATTTGGGGCTGTTGGCTTTTGTTCATATGTGGATTTACATTATCATTCAAAACAGGCACCTGGGTGACATTTACTGTGAATATTGACCATGGACACCCACTACAATGTTTAAAGGATGATGCACCAAATCTCATGTCTAAGTCATGTATTGTCATAAAATGTAAATGTCAGAGCACAGCAGCCCTCATCTGTACAACAAAGCTCACTCCCCAGGCTCTCACCACTGACAAGAAAAAACAAACAAAAACAGTCTATGGAGAGCCCACATGGTGACAAACTTATGCAAATGCAGTAATTAAAGCTTGGTAATTCAAAGAAATTCACGTGAACTCTCTTATGAATTTCCTGGCTCTTTTCTTTTGGTCTGAAGGATCTGAAATATTTTGTCTTTCAGAAAAATGTCTTAGGGCATGTCTGGCAGCAAAATATTGTCTATTAATGAACAGGCAGGATCATTTTTACTTTGGAGAATACTGAATTAATCACTGGGACAGGTTCTGCCATCTTCCTTAAATCTCCTTTGGACTGTTCAGAAGGCAGTTGCTACTGCATAGGACTTTTAAGAACCCCAAGGTGATAGAAAACAGATTATGCCACCAGTACTCGCCTTAATTGATTCTTCCCTCTAATAGCAAATTAATTGGTTAACTATTCTAACTGGTGTAAACTAGAGTAGTTCCACTGGTTCCAGTGAAAAAATACAGGTGCATAACAACTGCAGATATGTCCCACAGAGGAAATGTGAAGAGTATAATGTTCAAGACAAAATCTTTCTGTGCTAATGACTTAGGATGGGAGTTTTCCCGATAGAAACATTTGAAGAAAACAGCAAAGGGTGTCGTCAAGATTTAAAATGTGTATTGTGTATAGCAATTGCAGTAATAATAACAGCATAGGAGAAATTTCACACTCCATAGAATCATGGAATATGCTGAGTGGGAAGGGATGCACAAGGATCTTCAAGTCCAACTTCTGGCTCTGCACACAACATCCCAAGAGTCACACCACGTTCCTGAGAGCATTGTCCAAATGCTTCTTGAGCTCTGTCAGGCTTGGTGCTGTGATCACGTCCCTGGGAAACCTGTTCCAGTGCCCAACCACCCTCTGGGTGAGAAACTTTTTCCTGATATCCAACCCAAACCTCCACTGGCTCAGTTTCATGCCATTTACTTGAGTCCTTCCACTTGTCATGAGAGTGAAGAGATCAGTACCTGTCCCTCTGCTTCCCCTCATGAGGATGTTGAAGATCACAGTGAGGTATCCCCTCAGTCTCCTCTTCTCCAGGCTGAACAGACCAAGTGACCTCAGCTGCCCTCCATATGCCTCCCCCTCAAGGCCCTTCACCTTCCTTGTTGCCCTCCTTTGGTTGCTGTCTAATAGCTTCATGTCTTTTTGATATTGTGGCACCCAAAATTGCACACAGGGCTCCAGGTGAGGCCACTCCAGTACAAAGAGCAGGATAATCCCCACCCTTGACTGGTTAGTGATGCCTGATGCACCCCATATGCACTTTCTCTAAGTGCAATACTTTGGAAGAGAATGGGAGAGCAGAATAGCCTTAACTGCATGGTATTCAGCAGAGAAGATAGGGTGGGAGGACTCTCAAACTCCTTACATATCCTTCCAGCGAAGATTGGCAAGAACATGTCATCATTCAAAATCACCATCTACAACACACATTATCCATTAAAATGACTTTAAAAAGTTCAACCGCCTAAATGAAAGCTCAACCTGAGCTTAGTGAGGTTTCTTGGTAAATGCTGGCAGCACTTTTGTTAGATAATGTGTGCTCTGGGTGTGAATTATAATATAAAGATCCTGTACAAAGAGAGATGGCAAACTGCTCTTTGCTGGTTATTTCCACAAGAATTGTGCTTTCTAAAGGTGATTTGCTGTCTTTTCATGAATTCTGAGAAATATGAATAGAGCAAAAAAATAACCCTCAAACCCTGATAGTGTTGAAAATACTCCAAAACCAAAACTATCTACTGCACTTGTTTACCTGCTATCCATTAATATTTAATCTGCACATGGATAAAATGTCATCTGAGCTGTCCAGAATCATCTGGATGTTATGATACCTAACAAATCTAATAGGCATAGCTAATGAGCCCAAAGACGGAGAATACATTATGTGGTTGCTGGTACAGCCTTCACCCAATGAATATAAATAGGCTTTCGTTGATCTTTTGTCCTACTAAAATGTAATCCAGTTTATTGAACTGGTGAATTGCATTAACCATTTTGACATTATTTCCTTATAAATCTAACATAGTGTCCTTGTTCTGTTCTTTGTCAGTACATAATACTAACCAAAAGGAAAGGACAAAATCCCACAGCAGAGAGGGGTTCCGAACCACTGATGGATGATTTAAATGGGAAATGTTTTTTAAAGCTCAGAGAGAACATAACATATCTGCAGAAAAAGGTCTGGGGAGGAGATCGGAGGAATGCATTAAAAAGGACATATTTCATACTTGGAAGGCAATATGTTATAAACTTGGAGCATGAGTAAATGAAGGTTTGCAAGTAGAACTCAGAAAAGGCTCATGTGCCTGAAAGATTGCCTACTTTTCACTGCTATAGTAGTTTATCACCTATTTACAAGCCTCATGTCACAAAATGAAACCAGCATGGCTACAGTGACACAAAATAAACAAGGGGGCTTAATTAGCAGTGGCTCTTTAACCATTCCATTTTAAAATATCTAAAAACTTTTAATAAGATAGCGGCAGGAATACAGCAGTAAAAAATTGCTGAAGTTGGGATTGTATGTTTAACACAGTCTCTGCTGTTTCTATGCAAGTGACTGAAAGGGTTGAAAACACACTTGTGCCTCAGAGACACAACATAAACTTTCTCTTACCTTATCTAACATTCTCATGCAGCTCACAAAGGACATTGTTTCGTGAAATGCCATTTTAACTCCATTTGTGATGTCACCAGTTTACTGCACATGTGTTAATATAAATACAAAATACATGATTCTAGTACCTAGGTTTATAATGGCTGTAGACACTACCTGGGGTGGGTTTTTTTAAAATTCACAGTTTATGAGTCTGAAGAGTTTGACATAAAACTTTTCTTCAGATAAACAACTAGAACAGTTCAAAGACAGATTTTAATCCTTCTACTGTGTTTATTACCATAACCAACCTATGACTCCCTTTCATTTTAAAAACACATATTGGTTTCCAGGTGATAGCAGTAAAAAGGCTGAGATAAAGACAGGTTACAGAATTTTTGTCTAGCATCCCTGAAGAAGGCATGTGCATACCCAAGAATCAGACTGCAAAGCCAGGAAGTCTTCCCACAGCTCCTCTGAAAGAATAAGGTATTGGTTCACCCCAAATACCTGAGTCCAGTTAAGTCCTTTCATCTGTAAATTTGTTTTTGTCAGTATTCTGTGTTTTTCTTTTCCACAGTCATTGCTCCTGCAGCTCTGCAGATTATTCAGCTAGCTGACTACCAAGGTTAAAGTTTCCATGATTTCCTCACCTTACCAGTCACATTAGACCTTGCTTATATGAACCTCTCAAAGAATGTCAGACTACAGTTAAGAGCAAAGTTTGGACAAAATATTTATCAAGGAAATTAGAGACAAGAAATTTTAGGGGAAAAAATATAATTTATTCTAAAACCTGAATCTTCACCAAGCCACAGTTTTGATTAAAAAAAAAAATGCCTGAATCTAGCATTATTGCAGTTTTCCATGTAAGCATAAATATTGATGTTAAAAAAATTTATTACAATTTTGCCCCTATAAACACTGAGTAGAGCTTTCCAAATGTGCAGAGAGGATCACAGAAAGATAAGCAACAACTTGCTGTATCTGGCAACTTTTTTGTGTTTATTTAATGTTGCAGGGTATCGTAAGGACTTGCAGTTGTTACAGTACAGTAGAAGAGATAGCGGTAGCTCCCAGCACCAGAGAGGGCACACAAACAAAGGACACAGGAGATGAATGAGCAGCAAACTGCTGTGGTTAGGAAAGCAGCATGGCTCAGAGGAACTGCAGAAACCACTGCCTGCTTTTCTGGTACCCTAAAAAGAGGAATCTGCAGTTCGAGTACAAGCAAATATCCTTGCAATCTGTTTCTGACAATGGAAAAACAACTTCTCTACTATTTTAATTATTTGTCTGTTTTGAAATCACGATGAATATTGATGGATATGACAGCATCATGTCTGCTGTATAGGAAAAAAAATGAGAGTTTGTAAAAATGTTAAAAAAATGAGAAAAATTAATGGCTAAAATATGACAGGAAATCAAATAAATTGTTGATGTCCCTCCAAATACTAAAATCTTTAAATGATCAACCCTTCCTTTAATATTTATTGTGAAAAAAAAAAAAAATTGAAAGTAAACTCAGTCTCTTAGATTAAATAAATACTACCCTAGTAAAAGCTTACACTGAAGTGGAAAACAAATGAGGAAATTATTGTTAAAAATTTACCAATGAGCTTTTGTGTATGTGCACATGGGTAAATGCAATTATTTTGGACTTTATAACTTCGCATATGTAGTATAAAGAGAAGGGTAAATATTTTCAACCATTTTTTTCCCCAAATCTCTATGCACCTGGGCATTTCTAAGGAATTTGGTAAAGAAAAGGAAGGTACTAAATATTTGCTATGCACTTCTTTGTAACAATACAATAGATCAAGAAAATAAATTCAAGCCCATTGTTTAATATTGAGCAATGTGGTGGAATTGGAATACATCTTGCTCTTTGAAAACATAGATATGACAAATGTGTGTCTGTTTAAGATGGCTTTGGAGTCAACAAGAGATGACAGCAGAACTGTCCATATTTTGTCAACATTATCCTTGCCAGATGCAGTCTGTAAATGAAGCTCACAACTTAATAGTGGCTACCATGGCTTAAAATGAGGATTTAGAAATTTGCATTCCAGTATGTATTGCAGAAACTGTTGATGGAATATGAGAAAGAAAACGTGTAAGAGCTCAGCTCTTTGCTGCCTTTATTAAGTGAACATTTCAAATTCTTGGCATTGTAGATCATAACCAAGGGAGGCTTTTTCACCTGGCAAGATAATTCACGTTAGGGAAAATTTGTTCTCTTTCTTTATTTCACAGCACAGCAGAAGCTTGAAAAAGTGGTATGTGACAGGAAAATCAGGTCTTTTGGCTTCAAGTTGTGATTTTTAAAGAACCAAACTTCACAAGTACAATTAAAAATAAGAATATTAAACTACTGCAGAGCAATGATTTTTAAAACCTTTCTAAAATAATAGGCCATGTCTCTACTTACGTCTAAGTATTTCTTTCCTTTTCAGAATGATCTGTACAGTACTGAAAATGGCACATATTTATTTTCTCAGCAGAATTTTGGTAGTTGAAAATTAACTTTGGGATAGCTCAAAAATGCAATGTCATCTTCAGATGTTTAAATTACAGTAATCACAACACCTCCTTATTGCTTGTTAGTGTTTGGTAGTTTTTTCTCCTTTTATTTCAACATTGTTTACTTGATACCAAATTTGCTCATAACAGTAAAAAATACACCTTAAATAGGATAATATACATCACTTTTTCAGCCTTTCTCTGCTTGACAATTAGCATTTTGGATGCAATACTCTTGTTAATTTCTGCTGTGCAACATATGGATAATTTCTTTCTATTTCCATCGCATTTAGTATTGCAATAACTGCTGGTAGTTCTGCCAATGTTTCCACTTATCCCTTAAAATGCAGAAATCTTTGCATGCCTAATGTAATATGGTTGTTTTCTGCAGCATAGCTGATGAGCTCTTCTATTGGATTTTAAATATATAAATTATGTCATATTATTTCAAGAGTTAATTACATCTTTTAAAAAGTTGTATCGTTTCTAATTACAACTAGCTTTCAGTTTTGGATAGGTCCTGCTTACAACCCATTCCCACTATATCATACCCTGCACAGTCAAAAAAAATCCTGCAGGCTACCCTACAATACCGTGGAATCCAAAACAGTCCAGACGATCCAGACAGTCCAGACAGATATTTCCTCTAACCACCATCATTAGAGGTGGTGGACGAGTTTGCTGCTGAAGGTATTTTTGTTAACAGGAATTAGCAGGCAGGTTTGAACAACCGTGTAAGTTCTGAGAACACATGGAAGCTGCTGGTGAAACCTGGTCCACAATTTTATATGGGCCCAAGTAACAGTGGTCCAGCCTTTAAGAACATCATCATTAGACAAACACACACAGTCCCCAGCCCCAAAGTCCAGAGCTGGTTGCAAGTGCCTATCTGCACAACCTTTGTAAACAGCCTGTGCTTTTTCTATCTGTTCAGAAGGAAATAAATGTGTATGTTGCAACCACCAAACCAGAGCCCTAAAAGGAAAACTCCTGGAGAATGGCCTCAGCACGGGGTCATGGGAATGGAAACCATACTGCATGTACAAAGAGGTCTGCTGCTAGGAAGAGCAGACACTCCTGTTATAGACAAATTTTGCCAGTGGCAGCAGGTAAACCCAGCCATCTACAACCATTAATGTAGCAGGCATATGGCTTCAGGGTCTGGTTCCCCTGCTTTGTCTGATTATTAGACTGTGGGTAATAGGGGCTGCAAAGCCTGTGTTGCACTCTCAGCAGGCCCAAAGGCTGCCACCACAGCTCAGAAGTGAACTAGGTGCCTCCATTCATCTCCACACTGCCCACGGCAGCCCATGGCACTGAAAGACATGTTGCAAAACCATGTGTGTGATCCAAAAGGCTGGGGACAACTTCCTTAGCTAGACAAAAACAGCTGACTTGTAAACGTTCCCACAGCAAGCACAATTCCATGGCCCTCGGCTGAAGGCAGGTCCACAATTAAAGCCATTATTTTCATCCATTAATGTGCCATGGCTATGCAGCAGCTGATAAGGGTTGGAATAGACTCTGCAGGCTTTGCGTCGCTCTCTTGCCCCAGACATTGACACTGCAAGCCTGAGCATAGCTTGCGCCATCTGCATAGACCAAAGGCCATCAGAGGGTGGGTAGGACTCCATGCAGAGTCTTCAGACAGCCACTGTGCCCCACCCTCAGCACGTCGCAGCAGCACTGAAGGACCTGTATTCCCAGTGGGGACGTACAGCTGTTCACTGCCCCATGGAATACCACTCTTCCCTTTCAGGTATTGCAAAGTATGTCCTCACCAAAACTGTGGGGCCAAAGGATGGGTCTCAATACACATAGAACTTTAAAAGTCTTCGGTTCGCACAGCTGGAACAAAATGTTGCAGAGAGAAAAAAATTACAAGGGTGTGGATCCACATATATGACGCACTCAGAACGAGAGAAAAATACATGAGTCACAGGGTCTAGCAGACAATAGCTGAGAGAGGTTGACAAGCAATACAAGGAAGAGGTAGAGCCCACCTGCCAGTCAGTTTTATAGGCGCTCCTGGAAACCCACCAAGGGCATTCACTGACATGATACTTACAGAACATTTTCTCCGAACAGATAGCCCACATCCCTGACAGGAACAACACCTGTCCCAAACTTCCAAACCTCCCTCTGTGTAGCTTTCAAAACAAATCTCCATAAAGAAAAAAGGTGTTTGGAGAAGAATATCCTCACACAAAGCATGGATAAGAGACACAAAAAATTTCAAGGAGAAAGAAATGCATCAAAGCTAGGAGGGCATCTCCAGAAAGACTCTGGCAGATGAAACCACGAATAAAATTCTATGGAAATGGGCCAAATAATCTTCCCATATGTTATGATGGAAACTGCAGCACTTCTCCCCAGGGGAAGGGCTAAGCCAAGGCTTCTCTTGGGGAGAGTGCTTTATAAACATGAACTTTATGAAATGGACTCCTTTCACAGATGTAGCTTACCCATGTGTGCTGATTATAATTCTCAGCCAAGCATTCATATTTTCCTAAGATCTAATAGCAAATATCATGTATCTTTTCTTTTTTCCTACTTATGTTACCTTTTAGTTGTCACCATGCCTATGGAGACTACCCACCTCCTTTGGAGGGAAGTGAGCTTTTTAAAATTCTAGTCATAGTTTTTGTAACATTCATGATTTAGCCTCACTTTCCAGGGCTAAAACTTTTTTTTTATTTTAAGCTTTTTTTTTATTTTTTCCCTATTGCAATTTGTCCAGCTCTTCTTGTATGGCAGCAATTTCATGGACGAAAGCCTTCCACAGGGGGTAACAGAATATATGTAACAATTTATATTGAGTTTCCATCATGTTGTACCAGTTGCCACATAGGAATGAATTTAGGTTTGCAACACCCTTGTGAGGTAGAGACATATTGATTTTCCTTTATTATAGATTGGAAAACAAAGACTTTATGCAACAAAGCCTCAGTCAATCACAGAGCCAAGATCAGATGCCAGCTTTCTCCAAAGTGGACTTTGTTGGCTATTGCAAGACTATTTTCCTTCTCTCAAGGTGGTGTTATTTTTCAGACAAAAGGGACAATAATGTTAATATCAGACACCTCACAGAAATACAGTAGTCAATGTACGTGTGGGCATCCTTTTAAAGTGGTTTCTATAACTAAAAAATGTTTTTGGAAGTTTTGAAATATTTACCACTGGGCTCTATTAACTGTTATATTGGTTTTTAGTTTGCTGGTTTGTTTGTCTTTTCAATGTAGCAACTATTTCTGAAGCTTTCCCTTCCATTCTCATTTTTCTACTGAAAAGGGAGGTCTGGTTACCCTGAGCTGTAATTAAGAGCACTCTTGAACTCCCCATATCTCAGAGAATTAAAGAATGACGAGTTGTTAGTAATTGCACAATTACACCTTTTCTTGGTAGTAAAAATTCTAGCTGTACCTGTAGTGGAGCATATAAATTAAGTCAATTTTGAAGGATTTTTAATAAAGTTTTTGAAAATTTATTGCAATCATTAAGATCCTTAAGTTCCAAAGTCATTATATTTCTTCATTTAATAGACTCCTTTGTACTTGAAAATTTGTCCTGCAAACATTTTCAAGGAAGTATTTCTAGATATAAGTGAAAAGTCAAAGTATTTGTGTTCATTTCAAAATTCCTTGGGTTTTCTTCTCTTGTATAGCTTTCCTCTTAAGAATTAATTACATCCTCTCTAAAAATCTGCGGCTGAAAAAATGGTAATTCAGTAGTAGGTTTACACATGCCCTAAAATACATCAGAAGTGTTCTGAAATGCTGCCCATGTATCGACTATATCTAAACAGTCAGTGTTCAAAGAAATCCTTGATTTTCAAATGTTGGATGTGGAACGCTACAAAACCAAATTGGATTTGATCTGATCTCTGCATGCAAGCCTGTGCTGAACTTCTGTATGAAAATGCAGGTTTATAAGAAAACAGGGAAATAGAGACAAAAGTGAGAACAACGGGTTGCATTTATCCACGGAGGAATTCCTGATCCTTGTAGCACTAAGTTCAGTGCTTTGACTACAAGCAGTCTCACCTTAGGGACCAGCATGATTAGAAAAGTTGGGGAAAACACAAAGCAGAAAGTACAAGGTAGAGGGGAATTAGTCAAATACACACTGTTTCACATTTTTTTTATTAAATAAACTATAGAACCGCAGCTTTCTTTCACTGGTGCAGCAGAAAAAGACAGGTGAAATGAACACCATAGACTGTTTGAAATATAGAGGATAAATTAAATACATCTGTTTTGATAGATTTTTTTAATGGAATAAATCTGTGGACCAACCTGCTATGGTCAAACTCTCACTCAAACAGGACTAGAGTTCTAGGTTGTGATGGTTATGTATTGTCATCAGAACATCATAATACTGTGTAAGGAACCCTGCAACATGTAGAACTCATTCAAGTATGGATATATGTACCCAGCCACAGCCTGAAACACAGATGAAATAGCATCCACATGGGTGGATTTATGTGTATTTTATTCAGAAGATAAAAACATCCAGAATAGAGCACAGTTCTACAATATATTAAGACTTCCTTCTACGGTGGGAGTTAAACTAATTTAATGGTATCAAATAACATCTCTTATCAAAATTGTCTTGGAAAAAGGTCCTGCACAATAAGACTTCTCACTACAATAAATCACACCAGTATTGATGTGCTTTCTGGTCCCGTTGAGAAATTAATGAGACAACGGGTCACTGAGTTAAGTACTTGTTATAAGCAGATTCTCATTAACATGGTAGGGTCTTACACATTCCCATGTTTTATTATCACACAACACTACTATGAACAATTACATTCTAAGAATATCATTGTTTCCAAACTCAATCTCTCCAAAGAAAAAAAATGTCCTAAATCTGCTTTGGCAGCTGTAGTATAAGCTCATTTTCACTGCCTTTGCTGATAGCCTTCAGCTGCATGCCATCTTTTATCATGATCAAATACATGCTTTGGTCTACAGCAGAACACTCCCTTTTCCTGTCCATAGAAGGGTCAGTACTTGGCCTTTATCTCAGTATTTTCTTTTGGGGTTGTTGGGTTTTTGTTTTGGTTTCGTTTTTTTATTTTTTTTTTTTCTCTTAGTGCCTGATCCACATTCCTGAGTGAGAATTTTTCACTTCTTTTTGGCTGGATTATGATGCTCACCAATATGGTCTCTGCAGTCACTGAGACCTCTTTGTATCATTTTCCATTTTTGATGGGAGTAATCAGAGTCGGCTCAGGCTCCCTCTGACTATACACCAAATTATCTGGCTCAGAGTGCTGCCACACAACCCTCACTTAAGGGATCAGTGGCAATTCTTGAGAGGCAAAGTCAAGCACTCTAATTTCCTAGCAACAGTTGCATCATCTCCCTTTTTCTGCCTCTCCTCTCTGCCATCAGCAATGGTTTGCATCAGCAGACATCTTGTTTCCTTCAGCAAGATGTGAAAAGTCAGCCCTAAAGTACTGGGAGAAGTGAAGCCCAGGCCACCAGCCTGCAGAACAGCAATGCTAAGTGCCCCACTCCCCTTCTCCTTGCCCAGGAGAGATGCTGCCTCAGACTTACTCTCCTGCGCTTTCCAAACAGCATGTTCCTCCTCCTGTGCTGGAGGTCCATGTTTCTGTACCTTTGAGTCCTCATTCAAAACAGCAGGGGTGGCTACAAGTATTTACATTCTTCACAGCTGGAATAGCAGCTCACTGAAGGAAAGATGCACACAGCTTAAAATGCAAGAGAAGAAAAAAGGAAGGGCAAAATGTATGAACTTGTAGATAGGATGATTTCTGGACCACTACACATGCACCAATGAATAGCCCTTCCCATAATTTCTATTTTGTCCTTGAAAGGGACTAGATGGAGCGTAGAGTACTTTAGGAGACCTGGACCTAGAAGGGGACATTCAGTGCCTCTACTGCTAGATCCTCAGTCCTGCCTCCTATGCCAGCTACGGACAAAGAAGTTAGGGCACTCTTCTGCCATCATCGCATTGCCCCCATTATTCTGCACCATGTTACAATTAGTTGCTTCTGTCACTATGCTTGTATATCCAAAGATGCTGGGAGAGATGGTATTGAATATGAGACAAATGGAAGCAGTGGTCACCGGTGCAAAACTCCAGAGCCTNGCCTGGAGTCCACTCCTCAGGACACAGAAGGTTTTCCATAAAACCAAATATTGAGAACAGTTTTCCAAGACTGCCTTTGCCTACGAAAGACAGATCTTTATCAACTCTAAGTGACTTTCTTCTTCCACTGTTTACCAACCTGTGCAAAGATTGAGCAGGGAACATTCAAAGACCTACGTTCCCTTGGTTTTTGGTCACCTCTTCAGGTCAAGTCCATTGTGAGCTGTGGTTGGTTCTGAAAATGCTGAAAGAATTACTATCCCTGACAAAAGCTCATTCTTCTTTCTACCAGGGTTCCAATGAAAACGGCCAGGAATTAAAACATGGATATTTGTTTTGTGAAAATGGTCTTCTTTTGTTTGTATGGATTATTCAGTTGCAAACTTCACATTTAAGATCCTGCACTGAATGTCAACACAAAATCCAGAATATTTTATGAGCCTTAAAATTATGAGAAAACTGCTTTTTCTAGAATGAGAATATAAAAATGTTCACAGACTTCTACTGAAAATTCTCATACAGTTTTATCAAAGCTAAAATTAAGGTCAGGGGTGATTTTAGCATCCCACAAATTTACTCCAAAATTCTGAAGAAGTTGAATATAATTTTTTGTGAATTTCTGCCACATGAACTGTGAAATGGACCTAAGAATCCTTAGGAGGTATCAAGGTTTGTTTGCTTTGCTTTTGTCCCCTAATTTGATTAACTTAAATTTAATACAGCACAAATACCAACTGTATGGTGAAAAATGGGTATTAACATTACCATTACTTACTTTTAAAACTTTGTCATCTCCCCCTTGAAATAACTGGCACTTAGGATTGTGGAGCTCTAAATCTGTTTTATCTTGGCCCTGAGAAACAGATTCAAACAAGGAGATTTAAGTTTCTCTAAACTTTGTTGTAATTCCATATTTAAAAAACAAAGAAATAAAAATTGTTTTAATCTTTCTTTATAAAGCATATATGTACATGGGGTGATAGACTAGAATTGACAGTCTCACAGGGTAAGAGTTTGTCACCTATATTCTCTTCAAAAATGCGTACGGGCAAGTGATATGAAATACAGTCTCTGAGAGTAATTGCAGACTTCTCCTTTTCATTTGGGACCAGCCTTTCAGTCTGGAAAATAGTTTTCTAAAATGAAAATGGATAGGTTTTCAGATTTAAGGTTATTTATAAAAAAGCTTTTTACATACTGTAGCTTTGCAGTGTTCTGAAGACAGCTGGCAGCACAGCAAGTTTTGAGGAGATGTCTGAGACACTTAAAAATACAATGTTATGTGTTTGAATTAAATATCTTAAACCACTGACTGCTGGATAAAACTATCTCCTGGTATATAATCTCTTCCTTTCTTCATTGCTTTTAATAGAAAGTTTTGTTTTTCAGGGCTATCACCATGTGGTGTGTAAAGCATCAATGTATTCCATTGTCTACCCCTCATTTTATATAATGATCCCTTTATACAGTATTAGACTTCTGTGCAAGATGTACAAACATAAAGCTAAAACCATCATTCTAGTCAAATGAAGAGTAATGCTTGCAGTAGTCTTTAGCACTATCAAGTGGCAGTAGATAATCTGCTGCCACTTTGCCTTATCTTCAGCAGGACGAATTATGGATCACAATTTGTCCTTTAATGTTTGCATGCACTTAAAATGTTCATCTATCAGACAGATAGCACAACTTATTTGAGAATGCACATTTCTGAATGGGCTTTTGACTCACAACACATTTGACTGTAAATAAAATGAAATAGGAGCCTTTAGCCATTACTCATGTGGGGATAACTTGTAGATGCTCATGCACATGCTGTGGAAATAGCATTCATCTCCTATGAGAGTATGTGACTTGTGGATTTTAAATTTTCAGATTTCAGTCTGGAAAGCACCAATTCATCATCTAGTCAGACATTTGCTCTGTTGCTAGCCCTGGAATTTAATCCAGTTACCCCCCAGTGCTGAAATCAGTAAATTGGATTTATGCTGCATTGCAAAGAGAGTTTCTGAAACTACATTCACTCTTGACCCACTCAAAAGAGAAACTGTCCTGTTGCATGGGAGGTTTCACTCAGTGATTCATCATTTCTACTGCTAAGAGCATACTCATTTCTTAATTCTTAGCTATGGTCCTAAAATGTATGGTGCCCTTTTTCCCGCTAAACAAATGTAACTATGTCTTGGTTTGAGACAATTTAAGAGGTGGACACTCTAAAATGAGCTACTTCTCTTAATTTCAACCAACCCATTTCCACCAATAGGGAGGAATAAAAATAGGAGCTGATATAAGTGGAAAGTTTACTAACAAGCTAAACAGTCACAGGCAAAAAAATAACTGAATAAACACTATACACAAAGTTGATAAATCTCAGGACACCCATGGAAACAAAGAGACCCCCAAATTGTGGGGGTACCACCCCCCTTCAAGATGGCAGCCTCTGCGGCCAACCACGTGTAGGGAGACAAAGGGAAGATGGCACCAGCTCTCTCCCCCAGGATGGCACTTCCCAGTTGGAGACAGAGGGAAAATATGGCAGTGAAAAGAAACCCTCCTGGGAAGGCAGGAGCTTATGGAGCAGCTCTTGCAGCTTCTTCTAGAGAAGTGCAGGCACATGTGGGTTCAGTGCCACTCGCCAGTTCCTCCTGCTGCCTGCAGGACTCTGCCACTGGTGCGTTGTCTTCCAAGGCGCTGGTGGGCTGGAGTGGGAGGAGCTGGTCTCTCTGCACCAATGTGGGATGGCCCGGACTGGAGCAGAACCACTCCACTTCTTTGCTTGTGCAACGCCACGGCTGCAGTCAGACACTCTCCCCGAGGCAGTCCAGGGCTGGGGCATGGCATGCAACCTCTCTGAGAAGGAGGAAAACACCTGCTTGGAGCAGGCCCTTGGAGAAGAAACAAAAGAGAACCCAAAAGAGATGCCTTTGCCCACGATTCCTCAGCACTGAGGCAAGAAAACCAAGACCTGAGCCAAGCCAAGCTGCCAGAGGGAGACTCTGCCTTAGTGCCTTAACTTCTAAAGAGCCTCGGGAACACACACCCCATTTCTGTTTTCTGGCTGCACCGACAGTAACAGCTTGGGGCACACATGGAATTCAGCAACACTGTGGGTTACTCATGAAAAACTAATTCTCATTTCTTGTATGTGCCAGTCACCCCAAGACATTGTAGTATAGACACAGAACATTTGATGACTTTCAATAACTTATATAGTTATATTCTAAGCTTACCCTAGCCAATAGGATTTATGAATGTTAGCTCAATTCATAGTCCTACTTAGTGTCTGAGCTAATAATAAGAACTTTGCCAAAAAACTAACTTTTTAGCTATTGACAAAGATATTTACCCTTATTTTATTTAATCAGTCACTACCTTATTTAATCAGTCACTACCTGAAATATTTCAGTGTTAAACTAGTGTGCTTTCTCAGCCATGTGAAAGCAGATCAGATATTCCCAAAACAAAATCCTGGCTACTTTGAAGACAAAAGCCTTTTGAATTCTAAACTTGAAACTTGCTTTTTTTCTGAGCATCAAAATCCAAGAAAATTATGAAGGCATCCTAAAATGTAATTGAGGCACTGCTGTCAACCTAAAATGTAAGCATTTCTCCTAAACTTTCCTCTTTCACTAAGGTCCGATCTTGGGATGTGCAAGACCCATTGGTCATCCTCTGTTTTGGGGGCTTATATGATTCAGCCAAACCTTGGCATTTCAGACAGTAACTACATTTCACTTCTCCTTGGGAAAAGGGGGAAAAAAAATATAAAAAGGAGAAGCAGATACAGAAGTCATTTGCTGAGTTTAATTTATGCCATGCATTTGGGAAAATGTGTTCTTCTGAGCCAACCCTGCAGCTATGCAGTCAACAGGGAGTTTTCTTGCTATAACATGTGGTTGTACACTTTTCCTGCTACACGAAATATCCAAATGCAAACCCCAGCATTCAGAGACATCATGGAGTTTTGACATTCCCAGCATACCCAGAGTCTGGAAACTGATGAATGGATTATAAAGAGATATAAATATAGTATCTTTAACCCTGGCAGATATGAACTAGTGCCAATAATATTTTTCATTTCATGTAAGATAAAACAGTATGGACAGTGATCTACTAGAGGAGAAAACTTGGCAAATACAAGAATCATGTCTTAGGATTTATTAAAGAGCATTTTTTGTAACTTTTACTGAGACAATGAGAAAATTAAATGTTCAAAACACAGTCAACTTGAGGAAGTTTTTAACATCTGAAATTTCAGATTGAGAGGTGGAGTAAAACAGGGATAGCTTTCACTGTTTCATAATCTGAACACCATGTCGGGAAGTGCATAACAGTAATGAAATTGCTTTTATGAAATACAGCCGTGAGTTGCAGCTCCCTGTGGCCTGTGCCATCCCTCTTTGTGAACTGAAAGGCCTTCCATAATGGCTCTTCAAAACCAGTGTTTTGTAGAGGAGGTCACATGCTGCAAACAGAGAGCTGTCACATGGAGGACCTATCAACACAAAATGCTACAATCTTTACAAAATGTTATGTAGTGCGTTACACTGCTGGTTACTCATGCATTGCTTGCCTTAGCTGTCACAGCAGGATTATTTGGAGCAGGGTGGGGGTGGTGGTGGTGGTATGAAACCAAAGCATTTTAATTTGGGTTTTTATCTTCTGGAAGAACATGAGGGCTAAAAAGCACCTAGCTAGACTGCCTCATTGTAACAATACTCACAATTACCACAGCAATTTGGGGGTGATACCCTACAAATAATGGCAAGAAATCCAGCTGTGATCTGGAAAGCTGTTAAAATATGTGGACAGGCACATAATATCCTGTACCACTCCGTACTAAAGAAGCATCCTTTCTAGCCATATTTATGAGGTTTGGAAGCACACCACCTTGAAAATTGGTCTCACTAGAGAGAGAGGCAGAGGTATGCTGGGTGTGTGGACAGAGCTGTTCAAAAAAGCCATTTACCCCTTTCATTGCAGTGATGAGGAAACTTTCTGGGAAGAAAAACTGTAGTAGCTATTTCTTTGCAAAAGCTGGAACCAATTGTCTTGTTCATAGATAAGACAACTGCTAGTGAATTCATTCAAAGTTTAACAGAGAATCTTTCCATCAGTCTAACTTCTATAGACAACAGAAGTGTTTCAGAGTGAGACATATTTTACACTTTTCCACTCATCCAACTCTTTTAACAAGCTTGTTCTTATGTTCACATAGTTTGAGATGCAGTGAGAAAATGATAATTAAAAAATACAAACTGAAGTCTAAGTTCTTTTCAGTAACATAAGTGTTCCATAAAAAAGAGATCATAATTAGCATTCAATGCTATCAGTATATAAGAAATAGATGGAGATTTATATTAAGCAGTGAGATTACCTGGTGCAAACTGAGCCATGTGTAAAACCCAAAGTCCATTAGACTTCTTGGATTCTGTATAACCACATCTGGCTCACTGAATTTGGGTCATTCTTTATGCAAAGCCTTTTTATGGCACAGAATTTCTGCAGTCCTAAACTTTGATTGTGCAATATATCTGACTTCTAGTGATGATAAAAATTGAAAATATTATTATTACTTAAATTGTCATTTCTCTAGTTCTGATTCCCAGCTGGCTTCATTTTAGGCTCTGACTCCATTGTGTTAATTGTGCTGTATGAACAGGGACAAAACACCTTTTCTCCAGAGAAGTGCCTTCAATTTAATTTATTACAAGTTTCAATAAAGCAACTGTTGTGAATACCAGGGATTGAAGGGAGTGAAAACAAAAATTACCCCCTGCACTTATACTGGTCTGGTAGCTGCACTGCTTCATGCTTCTGCATAAGCTGAATGTGTTTTTAACATTATTTACACAATTTTCATTGGCCTTCTACCTACCTATTGTCAAAAATGATTGATTTACTGTAAGAAATATGGAGTAAGACAGAAATACGGGTGAGAATCTCATGTCTGATATATCCATTTCTTTTTTTTTATTTATTCTTTTGTACACAACATTTCTTTTTATCATATGAAGTGTTGTTTATGATTTTCTGTTTGAAATTTATGTGTGGAATGAAAACTCAAAATAAAAGTACTTTAAAGGACTAACTCCTAACAAAACTTTGAAATATTCAGTTACTTTATCTAGTATGCTCATGATACAATTGATCATGAACAAGGAAACCAAGAAAACTCTGTTCCAGGGATGGCTATCTTTAAATTTTTTTCATTTTCCACATGACAGATTTCTCTTTTTCTGCAAAAATAACGTTGTGAACTAAAATATGAAAAAAAAGACACTGTCTACAGGCAGAAGTTGACTGACTGTATTTATCAAGCACTAAAATCTATTTCTGTCATGCAGAAAATAAAGGAATGAGCCTATCACTTTTTGGTTTTTTAAATATTATTGCTAATGATTATATTATATTAGCACCCATGGGGTTATTGGTTCTTCCCAAGCATAATGGGACAAATATCGTGTCAGGAAAAGCAACACATAAAAATGGGACAAAAAATTTTGATACCTTGGCAAGATATTAAGCATGCAGTTTAGAAGGTATTATCTACCTTCTGAGGAACTTTTTCTCATTCTCTTGATTTTGACACACTTTTTTACCAATAAATAACCACCACTGTGATCAACTGCTATGTCTTGAGTTCATGCCTTTATCTTATTAACAAGTTAAATTTTATCAATTGGAAAAAAATACTGGGGAGGATCCACTGACTGAAAAATCCAAGGGTTTTACAGCTGTTATCAAAGTGAAAAGGAATATGTCCTAGTGAAGGTGTGCTGTGTTTCATCCAGACAGGAATGTTAGGAAAGCAAGTACAACCATCTGAAACAGAGCAGACAATAGGTAAAAAGGGAAAGCTAAACATCCAGATAACTCTTTGGAAAAATGTAGTTAAGGAGTCATGTCAATTCTATGTTACCAAACTGAACCAATCTTTCCAGGGCTGTTACTGTTCAGAACTTAAATTAATGACCTTGGAAAGTGGAGTACAGAAAAAAAAACACAGGTTTTAAAACTTGCAAATCACTCCATGTTGGGAGGGGTTGCGAACACTTTGAAGGACAAGATTGGAAGTCAAAATAATTTTGACAAATTGGAGAAGTGGCCTGGAAAAGTAGATGTAATTTAATAAGGACAAATGTAGTTTTCTACTATGTAGAAATAATGGTCTTTACAGACAGAGGATGGAGAGCACCTGGCTAAAATCTGAGATGTGTGGTTGATGGCAGAGTGAACACATAAAAATACAATGATTTTGTAAAACAAAATAAATCACAATAAAGCAAAATAGAACTAACTGACAAATATCACACTGGTATGTACAAGTATCTGTACTTTAAGATTTGGAATAATGCTGTTATTTGGATCTGATATGAATGCAGTGGGAGAAATTTGGAGCACAAGATACAGTTGGAGAAAACAACAAGAATGATCAGAGGTCTAAATAATATGATTTCTGAAGAAAATCTGAAGGAGCTAAGTTATCTAGTTTAGAGTGAAGAAGTCATGACAATAGATTTTAAATACAGGGAAGGTTAGTTTCCAAGATTATGATGATAAACTGTCTTGTCATATTCACTTTATCCAGAACAAGAAGCAATAAGCCTAATTTGAAAAATGATCAGGGGTTAGGAAATGAGTTACAGCAGGAAGAATAGTTGAATAGTAAAATGCTATATAAAATAGTTTGCAGGGATTTTGGTTGGTTGGTTTGTTTGCTTTTGTTTGGGGGTTTCGGGGTTTTTTTCATGGTTTTTTGCTTTCGTCCTTGATAGATGGCTAGAATAAGTCAGGTGGCTTTCTAAGGTCTAGAGACAGGTAGAACACTCTAGTCTTTCTATAGGGTAGATGATCTCTTGGCCTCTTTTCCAAATGTATTTTCCATTATTCTACCTTCAGGCCACCTACTCATTAATCCTATACTTCTGTGTCATACATGACTGGTTGCAAAATTTATTGATAGAGACTATTTTCCAAAAAGAGGAAATAGAGGAAATAGAATGGAGGCTATCTTCCAGGTTGTGAAATGAGCACTTTCCAGTGGGGCCAGGGGTACAGAACCAGAGCACAGCTCTAGCTTCCACTGTGGTGGTAGCTGGAGACAAATGGAAAGTGCAGAGAGGAAAATGGATCAGAAAAATATGATAACTGTGCAGATGGATTAGATGCCTTTAGGAATGAAACCTGATCCAGTCAGGAGTCATAACTCTTTTATGTAAAAAATCTTGTTTTCCCATTAATAGATAGCAGGCATGCAGGCTAATATATGTATCTCTCTTCAGATTAATAGATGAAAAAATGTGCATGGTAGGAAGAGGGTGTACATGTGTGTTTGTTTGCTCAGATGTAGGAATAAGGAGCAACAAGACATCTCTGTGTGAGGGATCTTATGATTCCCCATTTGTGTCTTCTTACATGAACAATTAGCAGCAGATATACTGAACAAAACTTGACCCTTCCTCTCACCTAATTAATCTGTTCCAGTCTCTACTCACAAGTTCCAGGAGGAGGCTTTTTCTGTTGAGGCTGCCACTGGCCAGAAATTTCCCAGTAGGAGCTTTTTCTCACTCTAAAATTAAAGTCCACCAAAAAGAAGTCTGAAATGACTTAGTCATTTAAAAAATCTGAGGTCCAGGATTAGAGTGTTATGGGGTTTTTTAAAGTAAGAGAGAGACGGGAAGGGCAGCAAACCTTACACTGGTAATTTGAGCATGGTGTTTCTATGACAGATTTTCAGTTTTCAGTTCTTGCTTTCTGTTCTTTCGTGTTGCACAGCTCTGCCCCAACTGCAGCCCTTGGAGCATCTTGATGCTGGTATTTCTTGCTCTGTTCTGTTCAGGGGACAGTGGAACAACCTTCCCCTTTGTCTGTGCAATGCACCATTGATTAGAGACGGGCTTGAGCCTGGTTTACCATGTAACACTAAGTATCCTTTTTTCCCAAACTTTCAGGCTATTACACAATAAAAAACCCAGGCAAGCAAACCAACAAAAAAACCCCAACCAACCACAAAAAAAAAAACAAAAAAACTAAAAAAACCACCACAAGAAACCAAAACAAAACAAAACAAACAAAAAGAACCAAACAAAAAACCCCAAAACCAAAACGAACAAAAATGAAAAAAACAAACAAACAGAAAAAACACCCCCAAAACAAAACAAAAACAACAGCAAAAAACCAGAAAAAAACCAAAAAACCCCACAGAACAACAAACCAAACAAACAAACTAAAAAGAAAAAGAAAGAAATTACCTAAAATGGACAAGACCTTGCCCTTCAGCACTCTGTTCTGTCTTCATTTATGTTACTGATTTGAGGAAATAGGAATTTCCTTAGATTTTTAAACTTATTACTTCATATCTTTCTGACAAAAGATTTTCAAAAGAAATCTATTCGTACCTCAGTTATGTAATAAACACATATGTATTATATATATGTATTTTAAATTCAAAATAAAATCCATGGTTTTCCTCTTTTTTACTTAACTTGTGTTAATTCTGTTCTGATGATTCATGTTTCTCTCGGCTCTCTCCTGTCTACCTTTCTTTGTATTTTGGTTTAATGATTTATCTTGAGTTTAATTAACCTTATGCTAATCTCTCTTTCTACCAAAGTCCCAAATGACCAGAGACCACTCTTGTTCTGATTTAAATACATGGCAGCAGTCATATTGAATTCAGTGGAAGAGGATACAGTTTATTATGGCTTCAGAGCACCAGAGCTACATTTTGATCAATTTCGTACTAGTAATACATTAATTTTCTTTAGAAAATTTAGAGATAAACTAATGTACATGGATAATAGTAAGATATCATTTGAAATTGAGTTCTTACATGTCACAGCTGAGTGTAAATAGAAACATGGTAAAAAAAAAAAGTGCATTCATTGCATTGCAGCTATGAGATTGAATGGATTCAGAAAAGTGGTGACTTTTTATATGACACAAACACTACATGCATATTCCCATTTCATTTCATTAACTGACCTGGAAAATAAAAATCTCAGTTTTCCATTCCATCCATAAACTGAGAAAAGGAAGTTAAAAAACTGGAGAAACAACAGGCAATATGAATCTAAATTGCTCATCATGTTACTAATTTGTTGTTATCTTATTTTTTCCCCAGCTTTTCAGAGATACAGAACATTTTACTGTGTTTGTAAAACTGCTGTTTGAAGAGCTACGTTTATCAGTGAAAGTATATAAGGTTATGTGAAAGTACAGACCAGATGCAGATTTAAACGTTTGATTGGCATGACTCACCGAGACCTTGCATTCAAAGGGACCTGCAGGGATTACCACTTATGTTATTTCCTGAGAAATAGCAGGGATACAGCTTTGTGCATGGTCAATATGCACCCCAGATGTGAAAGTGTGGAAGGTAGTTGTCCACATTGAAACTAGTCACCTTGGACTCTCACAAGCATTAGATCCTAATTTTTCTAATATTCACCTAATGCTATGAAAGATGAAAAAATTAGGACAGAGGTGCTCCTGGACCTACTTCCTTGACTATAAAGTAACAGTTAGCTGCCTAAATGAGAAAGGGCAATACTGAGAGCTCAGGTGCCTTGTAACTAGCTTTATCTCTCCTCTCTTCCCCTGCTTGCCCCAGGCCAAGGTAAGGAAGCTGTGTACAGCTATGCCATCTCTGCTCTGCTCCTGTCCTTCCTTCCTCTGCAATTCTTCCTCTCACATCTCTGCACCTTGCCATGCCAGCTGGGTATCATACATTTTTATATCCAGCATAAGACACATATTTTGGTGCCAGCCTTCTGCTCTTTCAGTGTGCAGATTATCTTCCATGCATTCAGTGAGTAATATTTTGGCATCTTTTCTGCTCTGAGACCAGCAGTGTCAGTAGCAGACAGAGGGCTGCAGAGCAGTAGAGAGGCTACAGACTTCTGGGTCGCTGGGAGTGTACTTTTGAGGGGGATTGGTGCAGGCTACAGACTTCTGGGTCACTGGGAGTGTACTTTTGAGGGGGATTGGTGCTTGGAAACATTTCCCCTAATAGTCACGTTAGCACCCAGTGGGCTTTGTGCTGCAATTGCTGTGCCCATAGCCAGAAATGGCTGCTCTGACATGCTTGGAGAGAGGGTTCAGCTTAGAATTGTTAGGGCATTTCTGAATTGCTGCTGAATTGACTTTTTTAAACATAAGAACATATTTTGGTGGTTGCATTAAATATGAAAAGCATACAGCCATACATTGTAGAGAAAAGTCATTTTTCAAGAACATACTTTAAAAAATCAATGGTTGATTTGCTAGATAATTATGACAGGATAGAGGCAAGGTACTTCCTGACTCCAAGAAAACATACAATGACAAAACCCCTAGATTTCCTTCAGAAAGTACATTTGTCACTGTCACAACTTGTCTATATGCTGAACAATGCCAATGAATCTATTTCAGACTTGTGTTTCTGACACAACAAATCATATTTGTCCCTTTTTCCTGCAGCTCTTTTTCTCTGTTTCTTGGGCAGGAACCACGTGGCAGATAATATTAATTCGACCTTTCTCTTGTCCTGGTATGTAAAGTTTTTCTCTTTTGTTATCACTCTTTATATATACAACTAGAATAAATGTCAGGAACTGACAAGCAGTAAAACAATTTGTTCACTTCCAGCTCTTGTGTAAGTCAGCCAAGAGAAATAAAGACATCTTACAGTAAGATATTTTCAAGACAAATATTTTATTCAATGTTTGTGAAACAGTAAGTGACAGTGCTGCTCATACCATCCTTTTCTAAAATGAAACAAAAACCAAGTAAGGAATACTCTCCTGAAGTGCAGAAATGAAGCAGTGCTGTCTCAATGCCACACAGCAAGTCATGTTTATCCCACCCCTTTTAGACAGGTCTTCCAGAGCCACCGACCTCTCCTTAAAAGCCTAATCTCTTTAGAATGTTCCTCCCTTTTCAAAGAAATAAAGTACTCTTTTATTTAAAATAAGGTGGTTTTGTAAATGTTGCACTTTGTTCAACAAAACAGAAGAGCTTCTTCCTTTCCTCTCCCTCCTGTTAAGACAAAACAACTTCAATTTTTATTAACATTACTTAAATGAGGTCCTTTTTTACAAGGTAAGCACTGAATTTGTTTTTATATCATAAGTTTATTCTATCAGACTTTTAATCTAAGAGTACCTATAACGTTTTGTATAAAGTTAATAAATTATTAATAGATCTTTCAATAAATTTTTAATCAGCTGTTAAAAATCACAACAGTCTGTTAGGTTACTTACCACTCTAGCTTATAGCCTTGAAGTGGTGGGCATGTAAAGCAGTAAAGCAAATATTGTTCATACCTGCAACTCTTAATTACCTATTACCCTTCATTATTACAAAGGACTACATGAGTTTTTTCCTCCCCATTCTCTACCTGTTGAATTTTTTGGCCAATGAAGTGCACTGAGTGCCTCTTGGCCCCAAGGAGCCCATATTTTTGGTAATGCCTTGCAGCAACTGTAGGAATTTTGCCACAAATCTTTTCTTCTAAGTCAGAGCTTTGTGTATGATGATTGGGACATATAAGGACTCAGAGCAGGGGCAGGGAATGAAAGCAGCTCACAGCTTTGGTTTCTAGGGCTTTACTGACAGCCTATTGACATTTCTAAAATACTCCCCCACTGTAACTTCCTTTCTCACTTCCCACCTGTCACTTGATTCAGAAAGACTAAAAATAAAGTGGAAAGTTATTCAGAGGGTGTGCTGAGTCTTTCTTCTACAATGTTTGTGAATATCAGATTTCAACTGGTTGAAGTAATGTTAAACTCCTCAGAGCACAACATTAGTGCAGCCGCTGGAAAGTCTTCCTGGAATAAGCTCTTACACCTACACCTTCTCTTCTGCTTTACTAGATCAGTGGTTTTGGGTAGGATAGTTTGAGCAGAATGAACCAACCTTTCAAATTCAAGAAAGATCAAGATCAGAAACAAATCTGAAAGCAAACCTCCTCTCCAGTTTGGCCTGATAAAGGAGTCTCCCATGTATTTTCCTCAGATTCAACTGCGGGTAATAAACTACTGGCACAATGTGATACAGCAGGTTCTATATTATTTTGCTAACTTCTCCTTCTCTACTTATGAATGCATAAATACATGTATTTAATTGTTCTGTAACAGATAGGCTGATGTGGTGCAGATCTGCCAAAGCTTAACTTAAACATTTTACTTTCTCCATCCTTCTCATCCAATACCCCAAATCTCCATTTGCTATGCAACCAGTGTATGAGAGTCCTTATTATGGAATAGAGACTTAATTGGCAGGGGAAAGGCTGAATGACTAGCTGAGAAGCTGAAATATAAGAGAAGGAAGAAGAGTTGTTTGAAGAGATTGAGCAACTTGCCTGCAGAAATAATGAGAAGAGAGGGGGAAATGGGCATGAAGGGCCATTGGCACATGTGAGTGACTGGAGAAGTCAAGTACTCCAGTAGCAGGAGATGATCCCACCTCAGAGGCAGAGCGTTTTTTTCAAAATAAAGGCAATTCCGTAATTTTAGAGTTGGAAAAAAGGTGGAGGAAAGACTTCCTCACTTAAAGATCCTGTCCAAATTTTGTGTACATGGATATGTGTAATATATGTATGCGTTTTTATTTTAAGAGTTTTTTATTTTTTCCCGATAAGAAAAAGCTGTTTGCTTTTTTTTTTTTTTTTTTTTTTTTTTTTTTTTTTTTTTTTTTTTTTTTTTTTTTTTTTTTTTTTTTTTTTTTTTTTTTTTTTTTTTTTTTTTTTTTTTTTTTTTTTTTTTTTTTTTTTTTTTTTTTTTTTTTTTTTTTTTTTTTTTTTTTTTTTTTTTTTTTTTTTTTTTTTTTTTTTTTTTTTTTTTTTTTTTTTTTTTTTTTTTTTTTTTTTTTTTTTTTTTTTTTTTTTTTTTTTTTTTTTTTTTTTTTTTTTTTTTTTTTTTTTTTTTTTTTTTTTTTTTTTTTTTTTTTTTTTTTTTTTTTTTTTTTTTTTTTTTTTTTTTTTTTTTTTTTTTTTTTTTTTTTTTTTTTTTTTTTTTTTTTTTTTTTTTTTTTTTTTTTTTTTTTTTTTTTTTTTTTTTTTTTTTTTTTTTTTTTTTTTTTTTTTTTTTTTTTTTTTTTTTTTTTTTTTTTTTTTTTTTTTTTTTTTTTTTTTTTTTTTTTTTTTTTTTTTTTTTTTTTTTTTTTTTTTTTTTTTTTTTTTTTTTTTTTTTTTTTTTTTTTTTTTTTTTTGAGGTAGCTGCCTTAACTTTGAAGGTATAAATTGAGAAAAGGAGCTTTGGCTGCCAAATGACTTTGCTACAGCATACCCAAGTAACATATAGCTTGATGAAGCACACAAAGGATAGAACAACTGGAGGATAAAAATGGCCACTCTTAGAAGTCCAGTAGTCTGGCACCACAAAATCTGCCTCTTTAGTAACTCCACCACCTATGAATATCTCTGCTCATCTTCAGATCCAGGAGCTCCTCTCCAGAACCCAGGGAATTTCAAAGCCCATAGGGCTTTCAGCCAGTGCATGAAACCTGCCTGTCCTAACTGAGCTTATTCCATTATTCCATCCATGTCATACTGGTGAAACACTGACCACCTAAAGGTACTGCAGGAAATGAAGCTTCACTCGAGGTCTCTGTTTTAATTTTCCACTGGGTTTTCTGTATGTATTTACAACAAATGTGGCTTATAAATAACAGTACTAGCATAATCATATTGATAAATAAATTCAGCAGCCCACACTGAGATTGCTAACCTATTGCAATTAATTTGCTAAAACTATAGAATATTGTCATGTTTAAACAATTTTAATTTGAGCACAAAATATTCAGGGAGGCAGCATGTTCCCAAACTGACATAAACTGAGAAAGGGATTAATATACCAATGGAATACATGAACTCTAGTGTGACTTAAATTTATATGTAAACGAGCTGAAAGCTATTTATAAGACATTCACACACGCTAGGAAGGAAAACTATGCCAAATAACTCCTGATCAAATAGCAGTCTGTACAATTAGTTATCCAGCATTTTATGACTTATTACAGAAGACTAAATAAAATTAGACTGTTTCTTTCTGGAAATGAGAACACAATAGATGAGCTAACATCATGTCGAAAGGTCATGATAACTCAATTGTCACATATATTGGAGGTATAACATTTGATTTGAGAGTTTGACAGCCACAGCTCCAGTATCCTCACTTCATGTCTCACACTCATGTCTAATGTCACTAAGCTGATATCTGACACAACTTTGATTTCACAATCTTTATGTCACTTCCATCTATAAATCTGTTAGCAATCACACCCAAAAGACTACCAGAATTCTCAGTGATTCCTCTGCCAAAACTCTTGTTCCTGTTCCAACTGCATTTCAGCTTCATTGCCATAGTTCCTAGTCTGCCTAATCATAGTTACCCAGAGGCAACATATAATTTGCCCTACCCCTATGCAGAATGAATGTTTCTCCTCCAACTTCATTCATTTTGTGCAAGCTTTGGATTAATTTTCATGTTGCATCTCTTGTTGTGAGATATCAAGTCTGTGAAGCTCAATCTGCTCCAGCAGAACCATCTGTTAAAACCACATCTCTAGCCAGCTTCCTCCTTACTGCTGCCTCACGGCTGTCTGGGGGGTTTGCTGTTGATGCTTTGCATGACAGGCAGCCTTCACTGATCCTTCAGTGAACCATGAAACGCTTGCTACAGGTTCTTCCTCTTACCTTTAGTCCCTTATTCTCCTTTTCTTTCACTGGGGGAAAAAAGTTAGCTTGGTGCCATCTCAATGTGGGCACGTGGATGTAACCAGGACTTTTGTCACTGGCAGTTGAGAAGGGTGCTACTCAAAAATAGGTGTAGCTCTTGGAAGAGATGGGTTCAAGGGCTACAGGAAGAAAACAGTGCCCGGTTTGCATAACCCAGAAAATATTTGTAGTGGTATTTTTTTCCCCACATTTAAAATAATAATTCTGTCTCCAGAACTTTGGTTGCCAGGATAAATCAGCATCTTGTGTATGTTGGTACTGACCATCTCTCTATAGTATACAATTTTTCTACAATTTGATGTTCTCACATGACCTAGGGGTAACAAGAAAGTTTAAGGATCATACATATGGGAATATTTTATAGCCATTTGGAGACTATTGTAAGCTGAGAGCAGCAAACCTTTTAATGTACTTTTCAAAAATTCTTGTTTCAGGAAATACAGGAGAAAACAACAGGACTCTGTCTAGTCTCTACTTATACCTGCCATGGGCAAAATGAGGAATGTACACATTCTGTACAAGGAAGACTCCTTGATCCTGTGTAAGCACTATTCACCAATAGCTAAAATGCTCCCATGTTTTCAACACTGTTTTGGGCACAAATCCTCAACACATTCCTATACAAGCTACCATGAAGAACATTAACTCTCCCAGCCATAACCACTAGTCTGATACAATCAGCTTTGAAGTCTTCTAGGGACTTCTGAAAAAGCCCTTAGGCTGTTGCTGAGAAGGCAGCATGCATTGCCATGCATGTCCCAGATGATGGACTGTGAAAAAACAGCTTCTTTGTCCTGGGACCTGTTACAGCATCTGCAACCCTACAGGGACACCTCTGCATCCTATTCTGATTTCCAAGTAGGCAAAGTTTTTGAGGGATGAAGAACTGGGGTACTGACAGAGTTTGTTGTGGTTTGATTTGGACTTTAAACTTTTTATGTTACTCCTGGAGTGAATGAATGCAGTGAGGATTGCTTTCTGGGCAGATGCTTCAGACCTCAACCTCCTCTTCTGAGAATCGTGGTCTTGCTATTCAATTCTATTTGATCTGGCTTGATTTGATCTGATTTCATTTTGTTCTATTATGTAAAATATCAGAGCATCTGGAAACATTCACTTCATTTACCAGGTAAAACTGGGCTTGCTCTGTGTGACAGGATTGCAGTGAGTGATACAGTTTCTGTGACCACAATAGAAATATTAGATTCAGATTACAGAAAGCTGATTCAAAACTAAAAGCACACAAAAATAGTGCTTGAAAAACAATGCTCTGGTTGTAAATCCTTAGGACAATAACACTGGACATCTGAATTGATGACCAGGGAAATAAGCTCAAATTAACAAACATAATATTATAAGAATATTGGAGGCACAGCAACAAAAGAAAAAATATAATGCATCATAAAAATGAGGAGACTGAGTCATTCTGAACTCCTTCTAGTGGTACAGCAGTGTGCTTTAATCGTGAGAAACCTAATCAGGCAATGCCTTACCAGTGCTTCCAAAATGCATGTCTGTTGGAATAAGGCATCATGTTTCTAAACTGCCACATAAATTTGAGTCTAATTTTCAGGGTTCAATACTTTTATTGAGATTGTAGTTTTTCTCTGTCAATGTCAGAAATGTATGAAAGCATTTATGAACATTAAAAGAGAAATGAAAAATAGATGACCTTAGAAGGGGCGCTGCTCTATCCTGCCAGCCTGGGAGTCTATGATGGCTGACTAATGGATGCTGAATTCTTCTGTGTCACATACAAATGTCATTGCATTTCTGGGAAAGGTAAAGTGTAGGAAGCTGAATGGAAGGGCCCTGCTATATGCTACATAGTGAACTCTACCCCAGCATTGACTCAGCTGTGTCACATTGTCATCACTCCAATTTTAATATATCCTCAGCAAAGGACGTGTTCTGGCCCAGAGGGTTGCTGCCCTATCCAATAGTTGTGTGCATCTTGCTGGTACTCTCTTGACTTGGAAACTTTTACTGTATGCTGTTCTACACAACACTTTTATCTTTCTCCTGGTGTTAGTCCCTCCTGTATTTTTCTCCAAATATTACAGGCAGGCACGTCTGGATCATAGCCATTGTCATTTTAACTGTTGGACTGAAGAAAAGGCTGGATATTTCAAAGGGTTTAATGATGGGTGCTTTGATTTAAAGATTTATATCTTTTAATGTTGGGCACTTGCTTGCTTTTCAGTTTGGATTAATTCATAGCAACAAAATGTTTTGTAAGTTGGAAACTAAATAATTGATAATGTGGGAAATGCTGTCCATTTGACAAATCACCTATACTTCTCTTTATTTGCTGTGTTACTGGGCTTAAATAAAGAAAATTTTAATAGATTTGCTGGGATGTTCTGGAAATTTTAATATGTTTCTTAAAATATTAACAGAGCTAGTTATGTTCTGCAACTGCTTTCTAGCACCCTAAAAATGCAAGTTTCCATCAGACAATAAACTTGCTTCTCATCATTCAATTACATTAAATAGATTAGGTGCAAAAAATAAATAGAGAAACTAATCCTGATTTCTGTCTTTTTCTGATATATGATTCATTAGGAGAATAAAGTATTTTACTCCTTAGAAGAACAAGGAAATAATGACATTTGTGCAAAAAAAGATCTGCTGTTGTTGAAGTTGTATACAGGCGCAGTAATGGCATCAGTCAGTAATGCAAGTGGGCAATAAAAACCAGTCACTGAAATGACCAAGCTCACTTTTCATACCCAAAGTTATAAAAGCTGTATAAGAAACAATGAAAGCCAAACTGAGGCAGAATTCCCACATAAAAGGCAATCTCCCTATATTAAAATTGTTGTTGGATATAGACTTCTGCACAAATCAGGTCTATTTGGTAGGTTCCCAATGCTTATCCCATTAGCTGGCTTTGATCGGAAACTCCTGCAATGAGTATTTATGGTTTTCTTCATGGATTTGCAAATACCAGAATGTATGCCCTGCTTCTGCTACTGCAGTCTGGGGAGATGTTGCTGAGGCAGTCCACAGCAAGGCTGAACAGCTGGATTTGACTCTAACTGTTCTTTAGAAAGATTTCTCTTTCATAATTCTAGGCAATACTGGAGTTACCATGTGCACAAGCATAGTAAAATCAGTGTTTCAGAACCAATTAAAAATGAGAAGTAATGATATGAATGAATGATGTCCAGAAAAAAAAAAAAGCCTCAGAAATGGTATAGTGAAACGGTTTCTAGATCTTGATTTTAAATTCTAATGCATTTAATTTTCCTCCTTGCTAATCAATGCTGCTTTTATACTTGAGTTAGTAGAAAAGCATAAAGCTTTTTCTTCTGCTTGTTTGCTTGCTTTAGTTTTTGTCTTGGCTTTTTTGTTGGTTTTTTTTTTTTTTCTGTTTCTGTTTTTGTCATTGTTGTTTTAATAACAAGAGTGTATTATGATTCTCCTGCATTGCCTGGCAATGCGATACATAGGAAGCTCTTGCCTAGGTCTTTAATCTATTATGGTGGCTTATTTAAAGGAAATGTATTTGAATAAATATTTTGGGGTTTATTTCTGTGATTTTGCAAGAAGATAACCCATAAAGAAGTAAAAGATTTTCAATTTTTTTAATCACTTTCGAGATGCACCTTAATATCGAGGCTGAATTTTGTTATCTGTTTGTCCTTATAATGATAACAAATAATCAAATTATTAATATTTTGTTCATTATTAATGACAATGATTAAGTTTTATCTTCATATTTGCAGACAGATTAAGGCTGACACAGATGCTTGCAGATCTAGCAAATTTTGGCTGGAGATGTCAATAGACTCACAAATCGTGAGATACCAATAGACTCACAAATTCATGTGATGGGTGAACAATTTTCTCATGGTTTGGGTGCAAAGGGTTCTAGTAAATGGGGTTACATCAGACTCATGACTTGTTACTGCTGGGATTCCACAGAGCTCCATCTTAGGTCCAGTTCTCTTCAACATCTTCATTAATGACTTGGACACAGTGCTCAAAGGTACACTAAATAAGTTTGTTGATAATGTTAAATGGAAGGAGCTGTTTGACTCCCTTGAAGTCAGGGAGGTCCTGCAGAGAGACCTTTACAAATCAGAAGGCTGAGCTATCAGCAATCATATGAAGTTTAACAGAGAGAAGTGATGGATTCTTGCACCTGGGACAGGAAAATCGTGGATGTCCAAACAGACTGGGGAATGAGAGTGGCCCCATGGAAAAACACCTGGGGGTCCTGGTCAATGGCAAGTTGAACATGAGCCAGCAGTGCCCCCGCAGCCAGGAGGGCCAGTCCTGTCCTGGGGTGCATCAGGCACAGCATCACCAGCCGGGCAAGGGAGGGGATTGTCCTGCTCTGCTCTGCTCTGCACTGGGGCAGCCTCACCTCCAGTGCTGGGGGCAGTTTTGGGTGCCACAGTAGAAGAAAGATAAAAATCTATTAGAGACCATCCAAAAGAGGACCAAGAAGATGGTGAAGGGTCTGGAGGAGAAGCAATATGAAGAGTGGCTGATGTCACTTGGTCTGTTCAATCTGGAGAAGAGCAGGAACCTCATTGTGGTCTTCAACATCCTCCGGAGGAGAAGCAGAGAGATAGGTGCTCTGATCTCTTTTCTCTGGTGGCCAGTGACAGGACCTGAGGGAACAGCATGAATCTGGGACAGGAGAGGTTTATGTTGGCTTTTAACAAAAGGTTCTTCACCCAGAGGGTGGCTGGGCACTGGAACAAGTTCCCCAGAGAAGTGGTCATGGAACAAAGCTTTTCTGAGTACAAGAAGCATTTGGACAACACTCTCAAACACATGATGTGACTTTTGGGGTGTCCTGTGCAGGGCCAGGAGATGGACTCAATGATCCTGATGGGCCCCTTAAACTAAGCTTATTCTATGGGTCTGTGACTCTGGATTTAGGATGCTAGAGATAGGCACTCTTTAAAAAAGGAACTTAGACCCTGCCAGAAAATTAAAATATTTTTTATGACTATGGCTATTTAACTGAAGAAAGAGGTTAATATCTGCTGTTATTCAGAACCACTATTCTTTAGGACTCCTGAGCCTCATATTATCAGTTAAGAAACATAAGTGCAGTGCCTCATCCTAAAAATAAGATTACTGAGAAATGAAGTTAGTTATTTCTTGCGTGGGATAGAAAGAAGTGTTTTGCAGCTGCTGCATATATACATGTAAATCAATCAATCAATCAATCAATCAATCAGCTGAACCCTGATAGAGTAGCAGGTTGAAATTCAGTGTGTATCATCCCTTCTTGTATTTTCCTTTGCAAAGTAACTCTGGCTCATTGGCTGAAAGATGACCAGCATCCCTTAACACTTCCCCTGATTTTCTACCTTCAGAATAGACAGATTCAGGGAGAAAATAGCCTGGCAGGAATCTGAGTTCTGTATGAAGCCTGACATGTTGTGATGTATGTGTCTAGAGAGAACAAGGGCGAGATATTGATCTGAGCATATCAAGTGCCATTTACTCTTAATCCACCCACCAGTAACTTGATCTTACTATAATTTATAATGTATACTCCAATCATACCCTGATCTCAGATGTGTACTTGATGTGGAAAAAACATAAACAGGAGTTTCAAATTGTTGTCACTAGAACTAAGTGGATTTTGTGGCTATGGTAATATGAATGGAAAACCAGTGCATTGTATTTTACCCAGATTTCCTGCAGCAAACAGAATCCCATTACACTCACTCCAGTGAATCATTTTTCAGATTCTTCTATTTTGGGTTTTCTCCCCGTAAGCAATGTGATACAACTCATATGTGCAAAGCAAAATTTTGTTCACTTAGCCCAAGCATTTTTATTTATTATCTGCTCCTTTAACTACCTTATAACTCTCTCTTTGCAGTTAAATCTGTGTCTCTTTATAAATGATTCTTTTGGAAAAACAAGTCTATTTCTGCAGGCTCTTTATCTGCAGTGCCCAATGGACACTGAGTCTAATTCCCCTATTTGGTACTATTTTGCAACTGAACTTCTAAAAATGAGAAGACCTCAACACAGAAATAACACAGTTACAGTTATTCTGATAGATTCTGCCAGTGGAGGCCTCTGCCAACCCTCATCCCCCTATTTTCCTTCTCCTGTCTCTTTTAAGCTGACACTTGTACCAAGCTGGATATTGAAAGGTGCAAAGTTTGAAAGGACTTGGGGAGATGCCTGAAACTACAGAAATAGAGTAGAAATAGATGTGAGAACCACCCACTCCTGCAGATGCAGAGCATCCTGCTCCCTTCTCTGCAATAGCGAGGGAATGGATGTACCCGCCTCTTATCAGAAGGTGTCAGTGTTGCCCCTGGCCTCCCCTGTGCAGCAAGGCTGAACAAACAAAAGCCCATGGGTCCTTCATGAAGTTAACTTTTGCCCTACTAAAATGGCTTTCAGCACCTGCACATATGGCTGTAATACCTCAGACAGTATTTCTGGATGCCAGTTGGTCTCTGGGGGATGTACAGTATTGCTGGTAGGATAAGGTGGGGGTGTCAGCAGTGCGGGTGAGAAGGCTCGATTTAAGAGGGTTGAATATGCTTTTTATACTGCTAACTTTTGAGCTTGCCAGAGCATAAAAATATTTTAAGTTTAGTTCAGGTACCTTTTACTTGTCAAATACTAGTGGTGCATGTATGCAATTTTTAAATTTCCAGGTGTTGAGAATAAGTTGTAGCTGCCCAAAAACAATTTATGAAACGTAAAACCTCTATTCCTTCAATTCTCATCCAAATTCTATTGTTACCTCCAGCTCAGGGAAAGGGAAGGAAAGAGATAAATTAGACTGCTCCAAAATCCACAAAGTATACAAGAGGCATGGAACACACTTTCAGAACACAACCCAGAAAACTCACAGGTGCCTGATTCAAAGATGGAAGGATCTGGGAACTCAGGAACACATCAACGAAGCTTCCCAGACAAAGGAGTTCTGTTATCTGTTGTTTTCAAACTTTGGTTCTCGTTGGAAACATTACATTTATGTCTACTATACTTTATCAAGTTTACCACCCATACACCATTTTTTTTTCAAATTACATTAATTAGGTAAAAGGCAAAAAGGCTTTGGATGGGCTTGATTTGACTTCAGCCCTAAATGAAGAAAATTTTTAATGTTTGACTGGGATTTTTAATGAATAGACAAGATATTTAAATTAATCCTTGTATTCAGTTATGCTGAATAATGCTTTTGTACTGAATTAATTTTTTGAGGGAACAAATAAAGCAGAAGGAGTTTTTATACAGATATTTTGACTTTGGATAGCTTCTTCTCTTCCAATTCTTGATCAGATTATTTCTAAAACCTAAGAGAATTTTCAGTGAATTGCATTTTAACATTGGTATATTCTTATCATGGTTTGTATGTTTCTAATTAAGTGTCTTATTCTGTTGCCACTGGAGTAATTGGCAAATTTTCCATCAGCTTCAGTGACTGTAAAGTGAAGCCCAAATATTTCTGCTCTGCTAGATTAATACAGTCATTCTGACATTTTTGACCTCCTCATGTAAATAATCACCAAAGAAAACTGCCAAACCCAAGTGCCAAAACCCAGAAAGTTTAGGGACATGGTAGTAGATTTTTGTTTTATCCTCTGTCTCTTGAAGAAATTACAATGCTGCTTCAAAGACTTCATTAATTATATTTAGCTAACAGAATTATGCAACTCATGGATTGAGACATAGAACATTTTCCTTCATTCTTTCAATAATCAGTTTATGCCTTGAAGCAAAAATTATGATTACATTTAAGTCTAGTTCATGAAAAAACCATCAAATCATGTCTATTTATAATGCCATTTAACACATCAAAAATGAGAGGTTAGATAATTGGATTCTGGCCTCCTGCAACACAGAATCTCAGCAGAAGATTTCAAACAAAGACCATTATCTTCCCTTGGTTTTGTTCCAGTCCTGCAGAGGGAACTCTGCTCCCTCTATTCACTGACAAGACCTTATGCTTAAGTAACTCTAATGTTAGTAGAGATGATCGTCCTCCCACTACTTGCAGGCAGTTCCCCAAGGAAAGGAAAGAACATTTGAACTAGTTTTTTGTCTGAATAATATTCTGCTCAGCTGGGGGAACTCTGATGAAAAAGCTCTTTCCAGGAGGCAGGTTTCAGAGATACAAGGAGGAAAAGAGGAGGCAGATTATTTTCATACCATCCCTACATAATCTTGGGCATCCAACACCAAGCTGTTGCCCCTAAGCTGTCATAGGGCACTTTGACCATACTGTCTAGCAGCTCTTCTGGCCAGAATAAGCTCCAGGCAAAGCAGTCAGTGAATGGATTTTCAGTGACAGTGGTAAAAATGGATTTTGCTGTCTGTTACATGGTACCAGCTTGCCACTGCTGTCATTAGGGGGCCTTGGAGGGAAGTCATTGTTGAGAGACCGAGAGCAGTAATGGCTTCTGTTTCAGGAAAGAGATAAAAGGTTCAGTGTCTCTGGTCCAGGGTCAACTTCTGATCTGGTACACCAGAGTATCTGTAACCCACTTGCTCTGTGGTCCCCTTTTAACCACCTCCCCTTCCCCATGGCTCAGCTCAGGTCTAATATGCCCCAGCTGCATAACCTTGGCTTAGGCTGATGAAGAAATTGTGTAGTGCAAAAGAGCTGTGAAAGAGTCTGTAGAGCAGAGCCACATGAGATAAGAAAGGTAAAACTGAAGAGGCTGGATTGTTGAGACAGGGGTTTTAAAGATTAAAGAGGGAAAACATGAACATGAAAAGCAGAAAATACTACAAAGGGTAGTACAAATGACTACCATGGCAAGTCAGCCACAGTGAAGATCACCTCCAGGGAGCAGCAAAGACCAACCCTTTGCCTCCTGAGAGACCTTTGTCTGGTCTCCAGAGAGCTCATGGTGAGCATGCTACTGCTGAGACTATCAATGGCTCCTTAATCCTAGCTCTACTGGGTGTAGAGCTGATGAACAATATATCCATAGATAATTGCTTTGAACTTTTAATTAGCATATAGCTTGCTTATAAAGTCTGTTTGTGCAACGCTCAATGTGCCCAAACAAAAGGCTCAAAAGAGAAATGGTTGTAAGAGAGACCTTTCTGCTGCAGATTCCTGCATGCCACATACCCCATCTTTTCCCCTGGCATCAGCAGCAGTCAGCTCAGCTTTCCAGGGGGCTGCTGTGGGCAAAACAGAGCACAGGACCATGAGCTGCTATCATCAGCTGTCTGCTGCCCTTGACAGCATCTGGCTCTGACTACACTTTGCATGAGCATTGCCTTCAAGCTAGCTAGTTTGCATGCTGCTGGCAATGCAGAAGCTGGTTATCACAGGCTAGCAGGGCTCCTTTGCATCTGTCACCAGAGCTGTCCACTGCACAGTATCAGCATGATTGCATTACACAAAGTGGAGCTCAAGTGCAAAATAACATATAGCCCCTCCTCCAGGCTCTGGACTTTATTTGGATTGATTAGATAAGTTTAAATTGATAACACTTGGTGTTGAAAAACCGCAAGGATACCTGGGCAAGCAAATGGGAATAATAAACACATGTACTGTTCAAATAACTTAGTGAGGGACATCTGACCTCAGGAAGCTGAACTGCAAGTTAAATAAACCAGCAGTTCATCTACTCTCTACGCAGATCCTAAACCTGCTGTCCTATTCTTATCTCATTCCCATATCAAATATTTCAGGTACATATTTAGCATAACTATTCTTGGGAGTTATTTGAATAGGGTTGTCATCTTATTGTGATCCTCATTATCACATATAAGTGTAAACAGTCTGGTTTTTGCTTAACATCTGCGTGAAGGGCTGCTTCCCACACTACCTGCATATTAACTGACTAATCCCACCATATTGGGGATGTTATTACATATTTTCCACCCTCAGCAGATGGTAGTTCAGGGAATAGTAGTTCACTCCCTTATAATAAATATCTACAAATTATTGAAAATCAAGCTAAATAAAGCATTCTCTTATGCTAAATGGCTAATAATTTGCACTGTCCACTTTAGTGAGCTTTTCACTATTTTCGTGTCAAAATGGTGAAATAGACCTATATTGAAAGGGAGAACTACTTGCTACTGCTTAAGCAGCACATAAATCGATTGACAGTAGACTAAATTTCACACATTCCTCTTATTTTACCTCTACTGGACTACAACAGTAGAGGACAAGTGGGACAATGCCGTTGTCTAGAATCAGGTGCCCGCTGTGTTTGCAATTGACTATGTCTCTGTAAATTTAATCCATTTACTTCAAAAGAGGTACCACTAGAAAGGATGAACACAGCAACATATTTGTGAAAGAAAACATTTCCTTTCCACTCACAGACTTGAGCTTTATAATAAGAAACACCCAGAAAAGTATTGAAAGTGCAAAACTAAACCGACACCATCAAAATCTAAATTAGGGACAGCAGTAAAAATTAAAGATTTGAAGAAAGCTAGAATATGGCTGATTTGTGGGTTTTTTCCTTAGGAAACTTTTATACTGTTGATTACTGTGATGGAAAAATACTTGAAACAAAAAAAATCAGGCCATGGTTTCTTCCCTTCAATTCCCACACTCTCACTGCTGAGCAGATCTTTAATTGCACTTTATTGAATGTGTGGTCAGGCTAATCAGGAATAAAAGAGCCCTGAGTGAGACTTTGCCCTTTGAAAACTAGTCTACAAATTGTTTTAGTGCAGCTTTCTAATATATCAGGGAAGGGGAAAGGCAAAGGAGAACTATTTGAAGGTAATTTGGTTTTAATATGCATTAAGTACCAGCACAAATACTTAAGGGAGGATATGTTCTCTTTTCTGAAACAGCATTTCTACTTCATCAGCAATGAGAAGCCAGATGAAAAGGAGAGAGAGAAGATGGGGCAGAACTGAAAATGGAAAAGAGAACTTCTGTTCTGATATCGTCCCAGACACGCTGAGCTTCCTTATGTTCCAAGGTGGCTAACTAATGCTGTCAGTAGTGGTGATAATGAAGGGTGCAAATGGAGGCCCATTTGCAGTCAAGCTTTCTGGATGTCAGGAAAGCCAAAGAGGAATGATATCAGAATTTGAGAGGGTACATACGAAAGAATATGTAGTTATACAGAAAAAGAGCTAACAGAAATGACACAAAATAGAAAGCAAGTGAAGAGAGGATGCTGGGAATGAAGCAAAACTCAGAGAATTCTACTAGATAAATTTTCACAACCCCTGACACTCAAGTTTTTCCCACAGGAATTTCAAAAGCTGAAATCTTAAACTGTAAAAGATGAAATATTTTAGTAATCAATAACTAATTTTTAAAATAATTGTTACAATGGAATGGAAAATTTCACTCAGATTTTTTTAATTACATTTCCACTTTTCTGAATCATTGCTAGTCTGTTTCTTTTTCTCTCCTTGGTACGAATATTTAGAAATTGTAATGACCTTCTGTCATCTCTCTCCTACGGGAAGGTATGGTACCCTGCTCCTGATACCTGGTGGTAATGGTAGGAGATTGGCAGCAGTGAAGCTTACATACTATTTTTTGGTTCACTAATTTTTCAAATCCAATGCTGCTGAAATCCAGAGTGGTGTTATAAATGGAGATACAGAGGAACATTTCTGACTGTGTGTTCTGCGCAGTGACCATCTCCTCCACAGTGATTACAGTCACCATCCTGGGGATCTTATTCTAGAAAACAATTTTTACTGACAGAAGGAGGATTAAGGAATTTCAGTAGGCTGTTTAGACAGATGTAGGTTTCAGACATATTTATGGGTATATTCTACCCTGTAGTTGCAAAACCTATGTAATTACTTTTATTACACCTTGACATAAAGTCTTTTTAATCTCCTTTGTAGCCACATGGCAAAGCATTTTTTCTACTTCATTATTTTTACAAAGAACATCCCCTCTCTCCATGGGTTCATGGACAAACATCCTTGTCAGAGATAGGTTCATTACAATTTTAATTATTTTCTAATTGTATGATATTTCCTCTCATTTTTTCCCCTAACTGATGAGTTTCACATTTCCTCTTGACCTGCTCTTAAATCCACTATAATTATTTCTATCATGGTACATTGTATTAATGTATCTACCAAAGGACATTATAAGAGAACCTGTCTGTGTACGTGAGTGTGTTACATATTCAAGGGTAACCTCTGTTGTAAGAGAACTATTTCAAGGTCTATTGAAAAGGTGTATTTTTGTTCTGGGTAACATTTTACAATTGTGAAATAGGCTGCATGTCTTCACATGCATACTCACTTGCATTCAGCATGTCTGCAGGGGAGGATAATCACTTTGCATGCCCAATCACAACACTTCCATCTGCCAGAGAGCGTGTATACGCACTCATTTGAACAACAAACTTTGACTCTCAAAGGTAGTAAAATATACCATATGAATTCAAGCTTATGATGTTGTCAGGCACAGGGATTTTAAAAAACAAGGGCTGGCATTTTAATCTGTTCTTTTACATTCACCATGTCACTGCTATTTTTTGTGCTTAGAAAGGACTGTGCACATTTGAAGTATATTTTATTTAATCTTAAATATAAATATTCCCATACCTTCCTTGTTTTTCCTTATGTTTTCTATTGTTTTGTCCATGTGAATGCAAAAGTACATGCTTCTTTTCTATCAGACTATGTGGCCTGTGTCATTTTAAACTGAAACTATAAAACCTGTTTTGTCATGTGAGCAGGTTCCTGATTCCTGCTGCTATTTATGAAACGTACTGCTATTGGAATTCAGTGATTTGCCTGAGACCAGAATTTCTTTGTCAGGTGAATGAACACTTCTTCCCTGGGATAAGACTTGAAAAGTTGTCTGCTTTTGCAGAGCCTTTAAGGATTTGAATTAATCGTTTTGAAACTCAGCATTGTGTCAATCCCAGATGAATATTGCTCCTGCAAAAAAAAAAAAAAAACCTCTCCATGAATTGTGTGCTACTCTGGAAAGCTGTCAACTCCCATTCAGCATCAACCAAGACTCGGGCGACCTTTGATTAGCCTCGTGTCACCTTCCAGTTAAATGAGTTAGTAGCTATTAAAGCTGAAACACACAACCTACCTCACATTTTAAAAGAGTATTTAGTATTTATTCAGCTATAGACAGCTTCTAAAACTAGTGTACAAAGACATTCAACCTATAATGATTTTTCCACTTATATAACACTCCTTCTTTCATCTGATTACTTCTGGCAGTGGTGAAAAAACAACATTTATTTTAATTATAACATTTAAAATAAGGATTCCATTGACCCTACTGCGTGTCACAAACTGCCTTTCATTCAAAATTCAGGCAATACTTAAAAAACACTATCAATATGCACTTTAGAAGTGTAGCAGAGCATACACTGAGGGCAGAAATTTCATTTTGTGTATATACTGTTTTCTCAGTTTCTGCCTTATGTCCTCCATAACATCTTCTTCCTTTAAACCTGCAAAAGCCTTGCAGTGGGAAGCAATGTGCAAAGCACTAAATGGAGGGTACAAAACAAATGCATAGACCAGATGACGAAGGAAGGCTAATGTTCTGTTATTTCTAACTTAGGACAAAACACTGAAAGTGCTTTCCTACTGAGAAGAATAATAGGCAGATACAAATGTGTGTAAAAATAAAGGTAGTGCTGCAGTTAAACCATGGACATTAGAGCATCTGTCCAAGATTGCATGGAGGGTCTGTGTAGTTCAGCATCTTTCCTCTGATGGTGGCCAACTGCATATGGCCAAGGGGTAGTACGAAGCGGCACAAGCATTCAGGGAGAGATGTTTTCCCTGAACAGTGGAAATAGTCCAGCTTCAGCAAGCTGTGATTCTGGCCATCCTCAGAGTATGGCACCAGTGATGTCTCAGAGAAGGAGATATTCTTGAGGCAGAGAGATGCATTCCACACACCTCTTTCTCATCACTGGTCAGCACATCCTTCTCTTTTGTCACTGGCCACATTGTTTTACTTCCTTAGTGGAGGTGACTGCCCTCTGGTCCTTCTCCCTCCTTGTCCCAAACTTCCAGATCTCCTTTGAACAGAGCTGGCTAGACACACTGACACACTCTCTGCTGGGATTCCATGCTGTACTGCAGTCCCCTAGCAGTTTCCTCCCAGAAATGGGGTACCTGAAAACCGACCACTCACCACAGCTGTCACTGGGTAAAAAAGTGTAGACATTTTTACTGGGCTACTGATTAGGTCTAGAGGCAACTGAAACAAATAAACCATGCTTCCCTAAATGCTTCTCCAGGAAGGTCAAAATCTTGAGCTGCTACATATTCTACTGGCACTGGATCTATTATGAGGTCTGAAAATGGGGTTGGAGTCCTGCTTATTTTTATCTCTAGAAGTTCCTTAATTTAGGAAGCCCAGAACACACTTTTCAGGTCTGGCATCATGCAGTACCTGACCTAAACCTAGGAGTCCAGCTTTAAAGCCACTGCCTGTGAGTGTAGTCATTTCAGTTTCAGCTCTGAAAATATTCTGAACTGCATCACTTGCCTCCCAGGTAAACGTAGCTTCTCTCACTTCTTCCAGCCAAAGCTATTCTGTTTTGTAGGCATTCATAAAATACTTACTCTGCCAGACAGAAAACATGGCCATAGTGTTTTATGGTTAGGGTGCCACAAGAGAGAAAGTAAGCACAGCTCACAGAAATGACTGCTGAAAATTGTGAATCTCCATTCAGTCCTTTGCTGCCAGTAAATATTTTTACTAAGCAGTTTGACTGTTTTGCTAAGCATTTTTCTCAATATTTTCCTGAGAGCATTTATTATTCACTTTGCTTAATTTGGGCATCTACATGTCAAAATCCAGGACA
Source organism: Myiagra hebetior (assembly GCA_013397015.1). Taxonomy (NCBI): domain Eukaryota; kingdom Metazoa; phylum Chordata; class Aves; order Passeriformes; family Monarchidae; genus Myiagra; species Myiagra hebetior. The sequence continues at coordinate 980,270 of VWZQ01010472.1, read as the reverse complement.
CAAGTTTAGGTCACACATTCCCTTCTGATTCAGCTGAAGCTGGACTGCAGCTAATGATGTCTTCATTTTTTCACATTGGTCTTTTTCTCAAAAACCAGAAGAACTCAATACTTCCAACCATATTATTGATTTTTACTTCTCCCAGCTATGTATTAACTTTGCTATTAGAGGTAAAACAATTCAGCTTTCTTCTGCTGCTGTACATTTCCTATTTCTGTGCCAATGTAGCAGGATAAAACTCTGCAGAGATCTGGGTTTAGAGCTGTGTAAAAGGAAAAAAATACAATAATTACCATTAGCCAAGAAAACTCTGTAACATGAATGAAAGTGGAGAATACTCCCAAAAGTCCTCCTTTGTGACCTGGATTGAATAGGACACATGAGCCCTGAATCTAGTCTGCTGTTTTGCACTATTTTCTTCTGCTTTTTATAGTTACATTTCAAATGACCTTCACTTCTCCAGAGTATAGTGTTACTTCTGGGTTTTCTGATAGTTTTGGGGTTTTATTAACAGGAGAAATATTGCATTCTCCAGACTATACTGGTCAACTCTTGTTTTCATTAGGACAGTGATGTAAGGTACATTTTGGCACCTCTGTTGTGAATTTGTTGGCTCCTGTTTGCTTTTTTCACCTTCTTATTTCTACCTGTAGTTCAAACACCAAAGTTTGTCCAACAGAAATGCCAAAGTTTATGTGTCAGCATGAGAGGTTGAAGTTGGACCTTGTGAACACCTGTGTAAACTGTTCTGTCTCATAGCTTTTTGTTCTGAAATTTCCCTGTGGAGTTTTAGCCACTTTGGGAAATTATATGTGAACATCTGCAATCTAGATATTTTCATCTGAGCTAGTTACTTTACATCCTTCTTTTAGGTGACAAAGAGACACAGGAACTTTTAAGCCACCACTAGTCCGATTTACCTTAAAAGACTTGTAGAGGATGCGGTGAGATGCCCTTTAAAAGTGCTTATTCCTCCAAATTGCCTAGAGAGGAAACTAGGTAAAATTAGATTAGATTTATCCCAACTTTTATTACTTTTCCCTTTTCCTACCATAAAAGCAGAAACTCCCACCAAATCTTCAAGAAACCTGCGATTATTTTTTTCTTGCAGGGGTTTTCTTCTATTTCATGCTCCTTTACTTCTCCTTTCAATATTTTACTGAAATTAGCATTTAAGGAAATATCCTTCCCAGGGTCTTCTTTATTTCCTTGAGGCATGGTATTTCTTCTGCAGACCTGCAATTTTGCTCTTTTTCTGCTGAAATACAGTTCTGTAGCTTCAAACACACTGCCTCCAAGGGTGGCTAGTTTTTTATTCAGTTCCAATCTCTAGTTCATATTTCCATGTCTTTCTCACTCCCTAATCTGTCCCTCCATTCAAAATAGAATTTCCTAGTGTACAGTTCTGATTTAGATTTGCACTGTGCATTTGCTTTTCCAGCTCCTCTTTACTCCCTAAATTTATATTCATTTCAGCATGGAAGGGCTGTGACAGCTGCTGTTTCTCGCTTCCCAATGTGCTCTTGAGTCTTTGACGGAGGATCTGAATTTTGTGTTCACACAAATGTGATTTATCCAGTTTTTTTACTGTGACATTTGAAGAGTTCTATGTGTTCCTGTGTTGGAATGAGAACAACAAGAAAAAAGGCATGATTTAGCCAACAATATCCAAGACCCAGAGTACTTTCCATGTTCTTATATGTTTCTTTGACATGGTACTTGTGTGTTCCAACCCTCTATGACACCTGTCACAAAATGTAAGTGGTTGGTGTTCAGCTAGTTGCTTTCTGAATGCAAAATATTTTTGTCCTGCCTTTCTCACTGGGGCAATTACTGATTGACTCAAACTATTTTGAGATCAGAAGTATGGTGCCTTGATTCCTACACGAATACTGTGTATTCTGTAGAGTATCATGAGCATCACCTCCCCTAACTGTTTATCTTGACTTCCGCCTGAGGAGCTGAGATAATTATTTTTTGTAAGCACTTCTTATCTGCAACTACTCCCTCTGATGTGAAGGGTTTCAGATTTATAGTTTTCTCTCTTTTGGCATGATTTATGACCTCTTTACTAGGTTTGATCTTCTTTTTCAAAGACATCAAGCTCAGATCTGGCAACCATGAAGTAGATGAACAGGACATGATTGAAGGGAATGTGAGTGTCCTATCCAACATCTACAGGAGACAGGTGATGGGGCAGGGATTTTTAGTACCAGGACAGGTAAGGAGATTATGGAGGAGCTGTCTGTTAGCAGCTGATCCTGAAAGCTGATCATGGGAGGAGAAGGAATTTCAACTAGAAGAAAAGAACACAGTTAAATCATGGCTATACTTTACAGCAAAACTCTCAGGCATGTGAAAAAAAGAATTTCATGTTACTCCAAACAGATGAAAAATCAAATTTACATAGGCAGGGCCCTGTGTGAGGGAAAGTTATTGAGTTATTAGGCTCAGTCCCTCCTCCGGCAAAATTTTGACAAAGACTTTGAATAGGTGACTAACTTTGACAATGAGTTCATAATTTAAGCCTAAGCAGTGATAAAAATAGGCCAGAATTACAAAACTTAGTCTTTGATTCTGAAGTACAAGTTCTGTCAGCAATATTGCAAGCAGCTTCTCGTAGGTGCTGCATGGAGCTAAGATGCTGGGTCATGCATTACATGGGAATTGCACTGGTATAAGCAGGGATGCAATGGTCCCAGGGGAGGCAGAGATGGCTCAACAGGGATTTCCCAGGAGATATCTTTTAGCAAGGCACATCCCTTCCTCACCTTCCAAGAAAGATGGAGGGGCCATCTCTGATGAAAGATTTTGACTTGTAATTATCTGTTATATTTCTTTTGTCACAGTTTTTGTATGTGTGCTAATGGGACCTCTTAAAAAATAATCTCTAAAGGGTTATTAAGAATATATTAATTAAAAGAAAATCTCTCAGGAATTTCAGATATTATAAAACAGCCTTGAAAAAAAAGATGATGCATCTGCTAGATGTATGACATTGGATAATAATTATGGACCTCAATGTGAAAATATAAGGGAAGAAAAGAAGAGAAATCTGGAGAATAGTATGTTTCGATTGTAGGCAATGGCACTGATATTTTTTTCAAATTTCTGTGTCTCGTAATGACCGCTCTTGAAAGGAATCTCTGTTCCCTGTGTTCACTTGCATTTAGAATTGCTGAAGCCTCTTACAGTGTCAGCTTTTGTGAAAAACATAAGGAAAAACAGGTGGAAAATGGAAACATTTGTCATTAAAATTTTCACATAAATGTGTCCCTTACATCAACTACCTTTTTAATTTCAAATTGTATGACTGACTCTGACATAAACAGCTAAGTCATTCTTTGTGTAAATGGCTCCCTCTCTGCTTTGTTTCTTTTTCCATTGAAATAAATCTTATATTGAATCATTTGAAAGGATGGAGTTTAACATTTTTTGACAATTTGAGTACTTCAGGCTCCTCTCTCTAACAACTGAAAGAATGGAGCTTTTGGGCTGACAGACAAAAATAACATTACTGTATATTAACACAATTAAATACTTAAGAAATAAAATAACTGCCTCTTTGCAGTAATACTTCTCCACTGATGAGTGGTGCACATGAGCTATGTAACTTTCAGAGATAGTCTTCCAGACAACTCCCCATTGGCTAGCTAAATTTTGGCATGTTACAAGCTGAAGAATCACAGAAGGCAGGAGCAACAAGACAGAGACACTTGGAACCCTAAAATATAAAGCAGAGTTGCACTTCTGTAGGAAAGTTGAAAAGATTAGAACATGTAAGGCTCCTGCCTACCCAATGTTGAAAGAAAACTTCAGGAGTGGGAAAACAGCTCTTTTTAACCCATGCTTTAACCTTTTGAAGTGCGGAGGGCATTCATCCAGCATTTGCACTTTCTTTGTTATTCTTTCCTTTTCAATTACATTGAATTTCCATAATGCTTCACTGTGACATTTCCTTAGCCTCAGCTTTCTTATAAGCATCTCATTCTTCCAGAAAAGAAATCACAGATAAGGTGGAAAACTACCAGCAAGGCTTTATACCAGCGGCTCTGTGTATGGGAAGGAGTTCAGTGGAAAAACACAACATTTGGCTGTAGAAACACAAAACAGGTGGTTATAGGTCAGTTCACGTTCTTGTCAGCCCAAATTACCTTAACAAGCAATTCCACAGTGCTTAGCTTCTCAGCACGTTCCATCTATAATGTCACCAACTGGACTTTGGGCACCAAACAATTCAGCTTCAGGTTATTGACATCACCTTGAGTGGTCTAGCTGATGCCACCTGGCCAGATTTTAAGCAGCTTACAGTTCTCTTTTAAACACTAAGGCTACTCCAAAATGAAACTCAAGCTCATTCTTCTTCCACAAACTATCACAGGCACTGTTGTCATTTCTGCCGATGCAAGTACATCATTGGTATAGGACAAGAATAGTAATCAAGTTTGTTATGAAAGCCCTTTAGGAGATACACCCCTGAATACTGCTCTTCAGAAGGAGTCATAAGCTTATCGGTCTAAAGGAAACCACTATCACATTTGGATGCTGCAATTTAAAACTCAGAAATTATAACATCTATAGCCATTCTCCTACTGTTTGCCCTCATCACCCTCCTACCTCCCCTTCCCTACCGTGAATTGGGAACAATAAAAAAGTTAAAGGATAAAAAAGATGTTAAGTATTCTTGTGCTCATTGTGAAAATGCATGCAGGGCAACCTTTGGCCATAATGCCATCTCTTTCAGCTTGTTTTACTCAAAGTGTAATCATTAAAATCCACTTTCATCCATTTAAATTTAGAGCAAAGAACAGCCTTCATAAGTATTAACCTCAACTTCTTTCAGATGGTGCTCGTTTTCCTGAGTGGAGCACCTGATTGGTAAAGCAGCCCTTCAGTGCTGTGTAGCAAAAGCCATGTTGCAATATGGAATGCGTTTTGGCTCGCTGTTGTGGCATAACTTAGTGTTAGATCCTTAAAGAGCTGCCTAGTCACAGGGTGTCTAACTGCCAGCGCGTGCTTAATGGAAACCAGTGACCTAAGGTGAAGGAGCCTTGCTCATCATCCCTCCCCTTCTTGCCCACCCTTTCATACAGTGGTTTGCCCTCCACCCTTTGCCACTAGCTCAGGGGAAAGGGTGGATTTAGGAATTCTTTGCACACAGCCATCTGAGTTTTCTCGGTTTTCATAGAGGGCGAGCTCTGCCTGAGCTGATCTACAAATACAGTTATTTCTGATCTGGTTCTACCAAAATATTCTATTTTCCCCTTTGGACCTGCAAAAATATTAATTTCAGTTTTTCAGGTCCACTTTGTGCATTGGTTCCCTGCTAGTTTATCAGAGAAAGGTACGGAAAAATACAGAAAATACACTACAGATAGCTGGAGAGGAAAACTGCAGGCTCTCTGAGAAAGACTGGCAGTATTAATGTTTTTAATCTAAAAAAAAAACTTGTCAGATGTTACTAATAACATATTAACCTACAGCTGATCAGCTAACTTCCTGTAGTTTCTCCCACCTTTCAATCTCTTGCACATAATCCCTTGTTCCACTCATATTTTCATTTATCTTTTCTCTTTGTTCTTTTATCTGTCTTATTTTCTCAGCATATTGTTTGCTTGTTTTTAAGATTATGAGATCCTGGAGCACAAGTGAGAAGTTCTCTTGCGTGCAAAGAATTCAGTGCTGCTAGCAACAGTGATGAGAGCTGGTGAGAATACTTTGAACTGATCATTTTATGTCAGGAAAAGCTTTTTTTCTAAAAACAAAGACTGTTTTATGCTGTTGATTTTAACAGCTTTCCCCATAGATGTGTTTCTGAGGATGGGAATGAAGTGTCCAGTAAAAGACTGAGACAGAAACCTAATCTTTCTTACCTAAAAATGGATATTTTTCAATGCAGCTCCATTTTGTGATTTTTTAAAAGAGTTTACAAGTAACCTGCTTCAAAGAAATATTAAAAGTTTTCACAAAGTTTATATTTTTTTGTTATATCTGAATAATATTTGCAAGTAAGCAAGCGTCTTTGATTGATGTGTAATTCTGATCTATTTTTTTCTCCGATTTTTTTATTATTGTCTAATATCTGGGTTGTAAGTTAATTTTCAGATCAGGTATTTTTTAAGTATCATGATGAGATGTCTGTGACTAGTTCTTTGAAATTATTTACATTTTCTCTCACATCGGCTTTGCTCTGTTCTGGAAGAGGTAAGAGACCTTTTGATTTCTTGGTCCTTGGAATTCCTAGGTCCTTTAAACATAATAGCATTCCTGTTCTCAGTTTCAGCTCAGCAACAGTTTCACCCTTTATCTCTCCTCTTAGGAAAATGGTGATCATTCCTGCTTAATTACTTGTGTCTGTTCACAGCATGATGAAAACTCTTTGCAGGACCAAAGTCGAAGCCACTCTACACAATCAGGTCTAACAGAGATAGTCATGTACTGTGACAATAATGAGTCAGCAGTGCCCTGGCAGCCGGGAGGGCCAACCCTGTCCTGGGGTGCATCAGGCACAGCATCACCAGCCGGGCAAGGGAGGGGATTGTCCCGCTCTGCTCTGCACTGGAGCGTTTGCAGTTTTGCACGCCACAATATAAGGCAGACATTAAACTGTTAGGGAGTGTCCACAGCAGGTCCATGAGGATGATGAAGGGCCTTGGGGGGAATCTATATGGGTAGCGGCTGAAGTCACTTGGTCTGTTCAGCCTGGAGGAGACTGAGGGGAGGTGTCATCGCAGCACCAACTTCCTCATGAGGGGAAGCAGAAGGGCAGAGGGGCAGACACTGATCTTTTCTCTGTGGTGCCCAGTGACAGGGACTGGGGGAATGGAAGGAAGCTGAGTCAGAAGAGGTTTAGGTTAGGTATTAGGAAAACATTCTTCACCCAGAGTGTGGTTGGGCACTGGAGGAGGCTCCCCAGGGAAGTAGTCACAGCAGCAAGTCTGACAGAGTTCAGGAAGTATTTGAGCACTCTGAGGCACATGGAGTGATTCTTGGGGCTGTCCTGTGCAGTGTATTTACACTGGGGGAACAGTTTTTTTCCTGGCTGTGAGAGAAATGTAACATTAGAGCTCATTTAAGTTTCCCTATTCACTGGAATTCATTGGGTTTACGTGCATAAAACATAGGCAGTCATGTAAACCTCCATTCCCCCCAAAGTCCAGGATTGGCACAGGTTTTAGTTGCATCCTTGTGCTTTTAGGAAAGCAAGCTAGTTGAAAGCAGTGGTATGCAGTCCCATATGCCTTGTTAGAGGGGTCCCCTCTGACAGGCAGATGCCTGTTCCTGTCCCTTTCTGCGCTTCACTTCCCCTTCATTTGCATTAGCACCACCGCAGGACAACTGTGCTAGGAGATTGGTTAGGAATATAAACCATGTTAAGATAACAATTTAGGGAGAGAACAGGTTTCAGGACTCCTTTCAAATCCAGATAATTTCACCATCCCGGTTTTACAGTGCATCCTCATTAACAATTGCACAAGTGTAGCTGAGGACACTAATCTGTGTATTGGCAGGATAAGAAGCAGAAACCCCTGGGACAGCTTCATCACCAAGCAAAGGACCGTGGGAATATAATAAGGTTTTTTAAAGAAAAATGCCAAGTAATTTGAGACATGAAAAATTCATGAGAGCAAACAAAATTGTCCCTTTTGTTTTGGTTTCCATCAACCATATGATGCTTTTTCTGTTTTCCTACCTTACAGTGCTGTTACAAGCTCTGTTACAAGCTTTTTTTTTTTTTTTTTCACAAAATGTTTGCAATGCACTTTAGGATGTTGAGATAGAAGGCAAAATCTGTATTGTTATAAAGAATGAATGATTATAAGAGTTTAAATGAAAGAAATTATGCATGCAAACTTCCATGAAGCTTTTTAATAGAGTACTTAATAGTTTCATTCTTTATGCCTGAATGTGAGCTATGTAGTTTTTTATGACATAATTTATTTCACCTGCACATGCACTGTTCTACACTTTATATAAAATACACCTGTTCTTAAAATAAACCTGACCTCTCAGTGACTCACTGTTAAAACCAGAAAGTTTGAAAACATGTTGATATGTTCAGCTCTTTGAAAAAAACAACAAACAAAGAAATAAGCAGGAAGGAAAAGTTGTGTGTCTTGCAGACTGATCAGTTTGAGAGAGCTGCTCATTTGCTCTCAGCATTGCTATGTAGCCTTGTGTTGCCCTCTGGCCAGCAATCAGAGCAAACAGATTCTTCCAAATTCTGCTTCGCTGCACCTGTTCCAAGTGCTGCCATGCAAAGAAAATCAGTACTCTTGAAATAAAAGAAGTAAAAAAAAATAAGAAAAAAGTGGAACAGGTGTTCAGGTCAATAGTTTAATTTTAAATATTGATGCTGAAAGTTTCCATGTCTCCAGACAATAAAAATTAACCAGTGTTCCACCAGACTCTTGGATGTTCCCTGTGTAACCATTTAGATGATTAAATGAATATGCAGAGATGTATTTCCATGCGTCCAATTTTTCAAAAGTCTGTGACTGTTTTTTTTAAAAGCTTTGTTTGCTTAAATAAACATATAAATAAATAATTTTATTTAGAGGTGAACAACAGAACTATTTTAATTAGCTATGACTCAATAGAAGCAAACCAACACAGACTTGGATATTAAAAATAGACCTACCGTATGCTCATATTATGTTTAATTTTTTTTACAGATACAGACTTAAATTAAGATTAAGCCTGCACTATTTAGATGCCTAGTTTAAAACCCATTTTAACAAAACTTGAATCCGTGGATAGCCAGTGACATATCTTATTAACATCCCACATTGACTACCCTTGTTTCCTGCATAAAGCAGGCTCCTCTGTAGGCCTGAGGTAGAAATTCCTGCTTTGAGGGACCTCTTTGGGTCCTTTAGCTATTTTTGGGTGAAGTGTGTCTTTGCAGAAGTCCAGGGCATTTAAATCAGGAACCTGTCTTCCACTGGGAGCTTACAGGATGAACAGAAATTCATAGAAATAGACTCAGTCTGAAGAAAGACATTAGATGAAGAGAGTCATGCTGCATTTTCAATAGTCAACTTGTGTGTTAGAGGACTTAGAATTGGAATGTCTCTTTCCCAGAGTTCCAGGCACCCTCTCAGAGTGTTGAGCAAGCATCTTCTAGCCCCCAGCATGAGCAGCAGGCAGCTTCAATCTCCAGCACGAGCACATGCTCTCCCCACAACTCTCCTCACAGGAAACATGGCACTGCATGTAGCCTTATTGAGGCCTGTCAAGCAATGCCAACACGAGGTACAAATGAACCTCACTCCTGTATGGCAGCTAGGCCACTTGTTTGGGAGCAACAGGAAACTAAGGCTCCTGGCACGTATGCCTAGCATGTGGCCATTTTTGTTTTGCAGTCAATTGTGTGCTAGAACAAAACTTATTTGCATTGGAGGGTGATTTTACTGCCTGCAGGGCCAACAACCACTTGTCCTAAACTCAGGAAAGCTTTAACTTCAGCAGGGGTGAAGCTGTGGGTGTGATGTAGGTCAGTTGAACCTGGATCATAGCAGAGTTTTAGAGGGTTACAAGCAAACACATGGCCAGTCCAAGCTCCTACAGTTCAGGCTCAGCTAAAGACCTTTGAGATGTATGTGGTGGTGGGTGGTGGAGGTACAGGCACTGGAAAGCAGGCATCCTTGACTGTCCTCAAGGGCTTTCCCATTTTAAGGCTTCTAAATCCTAAATTTTGCCCAACTGTAAATCAATTCAGTGCCTACAACATACTAGAAAGCAACTCACAGGAAAAAATTCACTGCTGGGTAGAGGTCTCACAGATGATTTTGACTGATCACATCAAGGCAAGGTTTTTCCCAAAGGCAATGCTGTTGGGTTAGCTAGGTTCATTATCCCTGCTGAAGAATCACTTTGTACAATATCACTTTTGGTTGCAGTCTTTGGTTGGACAGATTTAGGGCAAAGCATCTTTCCACAATTTCACACTGGGCTGTGTGGGTGAAAGAAGATCCTGACTCAAAGGAAAAGTAATTTTTAATCTTCACAGTGAACCACTGATTTTAACAATGACAGCTGCTGTGCGCACTTTGTCAGCCTGAAGTCACACTGTAAAACCACTGTGACATTCAATATTGCAACTCAGGTTCTGGCTGCAGCAAGATACAACCCTGATGTACAGGGTAGAAAATCTTGCCCCCATATGCTTCTCTGTTAGAAGACTGAATTTCATCCTTGTGAAACTGTTGACAAAGGAAAGCATTAAATCTTTAGTGCTAAAGGTAATTGTGTGGCACCAGAGTGGAAGGATGTGTAAAACTCAAGTAAAACTTGCTTATCTCAAAAAAGAAACTTTATCTTTCTGAGACCAGTTTTGTGCCTAAATAACCAATTAGCAAGATTCAGAGCAAAATTCCTGTATTCCTTAATTTGAGGAAGGACCTGAAACTGCTGTCTCCCTGTATGCAGGTATTTTAGCCATCAGATTTAGCGATATTAATATTACTAAGTAAAATAATATTTAAATGCAACAATTGTTTAATATTTAAATAAAAGAAAGGGCTCTGAAATCAGAATAATACATAACACAGATATATCTGAATTTCAGCTTTTGTTTCAAGCCAGCCATGTTAACAAATCCATACATTGAACTATTCTGGTAATGAGCTGGGAGGAGAGTACACATCGCACAGCAACCAGGAATTCTGTGTTTTGTAAAAAGCTCTGTCTGACTGTGCTGGTTAGGAAACTGCTCTGTTAGGAATACAGCTCCACCAGTGCAATGATCAAAAGAATATTGAGTCTGAAGATCCAACTGGGTTTACGTCTCAAATGAGTACTGCCAGAGTTTGTGCAGTATCTGATATAATTAGTGGCAAAACCAGATCTGCCATTAGGAAAGGGTCAACATTTAGGTGCAAAAGTGTTTTAATCAAGTCCAGGATTATGTATTAGCTTAAAAACAACTCCTTTATTTATTAAATTGTTTACCTCATCTATATATGATCCTTATTCTAGGAAATTCAAGAGACACAAATTTCTTAACATAGCAAAGTCTGACTGTGTTCTAATAATGCCCAAAATTATGCCAAAATTTACAGCTGTGGAGGTTTTCTTCTGCCAGTTCCCATTATTGTTTTATCGTCAGCCTTGTCTTTTTCCTTACCATGCTACCCTTTGATGATAGCCTTTGTCTTCTCAGATTAATTTCTTTTTGGTACTAATTATATACAGTTTTTTTAGCCTGACAAAGTAATCAGTATGATTGAAAAGAAGAGCCAAGATCATTGGCATTCTGAAAATTACGGCTTTAGAAAACTGCATCCATCTGTAAATTTACCTGAAAACTACCCTTTCCCCTGTCCCAGACCTGAATGCTGCTAAGTGTTATAGATCTCCTTTTTCTGACATTCAGAAACTTTCTGGTTCTGAACCTATTTTTATTCTTGGGCAGATTATAGCTGTCATTTTCTGTTGAATCTTAAATATGGATGACTTCACATTTTATCATCCTGATTTATTCACTACCAATGCAAACTCAACAGAGTTAAAAAAAAAGAGTTTCTTATTTTCTGCATGCATATTCATTAGCAGGTGGAAAGGATCATACACAATCACAGTGCTTACTGAGGCAATTTGCTTGCATCTGCCCACTTTTTATTGTCTCAGGTCACCTGTCCTTTAGAATTATTTCTGTCCCTGCTGTAGCACAGAACACCCTGCTTCCCTAAATACCATCCGTACATATGATGAAAGAGTAAGTCCTTCAGAGCAAGGAAGATACCCAAAGGAAGGAAATAATTTAGNGAAAGAAAAAAATTAAAAAAAAAAAAAAAAAAAATCCATACTAGAGATCGGAGGGGAACTTGTGACAAATGACTGACAGTGATGCTGCCATGCCTGATCTGCTCCACATTGGCAGTATTGAAGGCAGTTCTGCCATCTGTATTTCCAGGTGGGAATAAAGGACATCAGAGAGAAAAATCTATGGTGCTGAAGAGCAGAAAGTGTGTTGTGGGCAAGAATGATAAAAATTGCTTGGACGGCTGGAATAAGCTCTTCTCAGGGAAGAAAGGAGAGAGCACAGTTTTATTGTTTAGCACAGAACAGAACCCATTATATCAAATTGCTTTGGGCATTCATTTAACATCTGATTGCCTAAGGCCAGGCATCTACAGCTCTTTACAAGCAGACATTAAAGAATTTGTTATGTTGCACATGCACTGTGGGGCCTCTAATCCCTTCTTCCTGTTCATTTTGTTGTGTTTAAGGCCACTGGTTTTAGTGGAACTACACTGGCACAGAACTGGATTAACATAGGACTTGATGGTGTCATAATAGCTATCTACCATACACTGTACCTTGTCAACTTGTGTGTACGCTATTTTGGTACTTTCATGCTAACAGTAATTGCACACCTTTTCTCTAATTATTTTCCAAATTTCGATTGAAATAAGAATCTATCATTCAGAATATGAGCAAGCACTAAAAATAAAGCCACAGAGAAAAAAAAACACACCCTTAGATTTTCTCTCATTCAGAAGGGATTTTCTGACTTCCTTGCAATGGGGAAAAATGCACTTTTTCAGCTATAATGGGAACAAATTTACTAGACTATTTACAGCACACCTTGCAAACTAACTTGCTGTGCCAAGAAATCTTTTTGAGAAAGGAATTTTTTCTGAGATCCACATTTTAATTCCCTGGTGTTTCTCTCTGGACTTCTATGCTGTACAGTACAGATATTCTTCATAATCACATTTCTAATTATTTTTTTTATGGGCAGGGATATGTCACCACATTTTTGATTGGATGAACAAAATTTAATATTAGTTAACCCACCTTATTACCTGCTTCAGGGAGCCGTTAGATTTAATGGAGCAGTAATTCTGGCATTCCTGACTCAGACTGGCAATCAGTTTCTTGCAGTTAGATTAGGAGCATACTCAGGGCTAGAGGATCCTCTGACAATTTTCATAGCTATACATACATTGTTTCACTCTGGTTTACATTCTGAGTATTTATATTTATAGAGTTGGCTTGAGTATTCCTAATGAGATGTCACCCCAGTTTCACTGCTTAATGTTTATACTACTCCAGTTTTTTTGTCATTTGTCTCTACATGGTTAAGAGATCAGTGGAGGGATTTGCACAAGGAGCCACTGGACGTGGCAGACTTCAGATGCCACTCAACAGGGTCTCTTTGCAGTTGTCAACTAACTATTTAATAATTCATAGATAAACTACTTTGGAATCATAAGGTTGCTTTTTTTGTCTTCAGAACACAAAGGTACCATCTCTAGATGAACAATAACCTATCGTGCTTCTTCTTAGGCCTTTTCTGAACTTGGTTTTTGTTTTCCTGTTGGTAATGATCTGCAGATATTTGGGAGACTGCTTTCCTTTTCTGAAAGTTTTCGAGGCTTAATTCCATCCTTAAGCACTAAATTCCACAAGACAACTTTTGGAGATGACTTTCTTCACATTTATTTCAAGTATTGCACCCCTGAACAGGTACCATAGAACACACTGTATACTGCACTGGTGTACACCATGGTAGCTCTCTAGCTGCCTCTGTTATTCTTATAATTTTTTCTTTTTATTTTCTGTAGATTTCTGAAGATTATTTTGTCTTTATATAATTATCTATTTGGTACTGACCTATTTCAAAAGAAAATTTCAAACTCACCTTGGGGTGAAAGCACTATTNAAAAAAAAAAAAAAATATTCTGAAATCCACTTTCTTAGCTTGAATATTTTTTTTTTACTGACAAGTGGACCTCCACAGAGGTTATTATAGGGCTGATTTACTTGCAAAAGGTTTGTTAGAATATTAACTACTTGACCTATGTTATATAGCCACTACCCAAGATGGCACGAAATTGACCTAGCAACACCTAGAAGAATTACAAATGGAGCTGGGTCACAGATTATGGTAAGTGACCTGGGACTTTGCTAAACACTTTGGAATATTAGCTAATGCATTATGCTCATTGTTTTACTAAAAACTAGGATCAGCAGAGGCGGGTGATATTTTGCAACTCCAGTAGTCATAAAAGATTAACCATGACAGACAATGTTTCACTCTTTTCTAATATGCAGCAGGTTTTGAATAGAACAAGTTCCCAGCATTGATGAAACCAGACAAGAGCTAAAGATTGCCCCAATGGGAGCAATACTGCTACACATATTTTGGCAAAGGGCAGAGGCCTGAATCTGGACTGAAATTCATTTATGTTGGGAGCTGAATATATATGGAGACACAAACTTTCAGTCTCAAGAATCTAGCCTTGCAGCCTAGATTGCAGGCTGTTGCAGGAATGACAATTTCCTAACGGAATTGTTTTTTTACTGGCAGAAAATCTGCCTCTCTTACACATTTCTGACAGCCTTGCACAGTTCTGTGTAAGACTGTCAGAGCTGGGACTCTATTATATAGGCTGTTTATGTTTGAACCCCTGTCCTCCTTTCAGTGTTTCATTTCTCTGAGCGCGTCGATGATCTCCCTTTACCCAATTTAGGATTTAAAATACCTCTGAGATGGTTATTTTAGAGATGGAGCTACATTTTGATTTAGCTTTGTAAAATATGTGTCATAAGAACATAAAACACTGATGCCAAATGGGATGACATTGCTGTTGGGGGCACAGCTTCTTCCTAAGCTAATACAGGCCAGCTGCTATCACTTCTCATGGATAGACATTTCACTGAATGTCTTACAGGATGCAGACCTGACGTGTCAAAAGTCCATCAATGAATTTGTCTGCTACCTGTGGGGAGACTGAGTGGCCATGGAAGGAAGTAGATCGAGGGCTTTCGGAAGGGTTGGGTTGCAATGTGCTATCACCCAGGCAGGGGAAGGTGCAATTCTCTCAATTAATTTGTGTTGAGGATCTGTGGTTTGGATATTAGCCTATACTAACTCTGTTCTTTGCTGCTTGGCTGTCCAAGTTGCAGTTCAGCTTTGGACAGTCATTAGAACCTAGAGAGAAAAGACTGAAAGTATCACATTTTAAGTTTTTTAAAACTGTGGGGATAAGACTCACTATTTTAAAGCCTCCACAGAGAAAGTGGAAGGCTATTTACAAGACGTATTAGAGGTTAAACTCTCACTTTAAGTATTATTGCACAGGTACATTGATCCATGTTTTGAAGGAAGAATATTACTTTCAAGAGTCTCAGAATGTGCCTTCTACTGCTCCTATGGCATGTGAGTGTGTGTAAACATAAAATAAATTGGCATTGCATGAAAAGGAGGGAACTGGATGAGATATCTTTTTCATGGCTTACTTCATGTCTTCCTTGACTTGCTACCAACTCACCTGCCTTCGAGCTGCTTAGGTCATAACACACCAAATAAAAAATTCTCACGGCCAGGCTAGGTATAATGAAATCAATAGCATTATTTCAGGTCAAAGTCTTTGCAGCCAAGTTTATTCAAACAAATCTGCCTGGCAGTCATCTACAGACTGACCACAATTACTGGCTGGTAAAGAGAGGAAAGCTTTCACGAGTGAGTTTCAGCTCTAGCACACGTAGTAGTGACCTGCATAATAAAAATTTCCTCCATATTTTTGCCTGAAAATAATAAGCTCTTTAAGCAAACAGCAGCATCTTTTATCCCTAATGAAGAGCATAATACTTACATAGTGCTTTCATAAAAGTCTTTGGCTTCTTTTTTAGTACCTGATGCAATGTCTCTTCGTCACACAGTTCCTTCTCTCCCCATTAACAGCAGCAGCCCAACCTGTCGTACTATTTTTAAATCACAGATTTGCCACTTTCAAAGAAAAGAAAAAAATCTGCTAGCAATGAATAAAATGGTTATCTGCTTTGATGTAAATGCCCTGCTTTATTTGAAGTCTATTTATAAAAATATATAAAACAAACTTAAAATTTATATGTGATATTCTGGCTTTCAACTCTGCGACAATGATTTCTAGCTTCCTCCTGAAAATGAGACTCTTTTTCTGCTGCCCCTTCTTTGTTTTCACCTGAAAATCAGGTTTTATAAAATACCATTCTGCATATTTTAATGGCTGATGTAATCAAGAAAATGCATAAAATTGTAATTGAGCTCACTCACTTAAGGCCCTGCATTTGCAATTGCCATCTAGATCCCAAGTGCTGTCACAGAAAAAAACACTGCATCGGTGATGGTTTTCTCATTTTATCTGTCCACAATGGGTAATTGTAATTCTGTCCTGGTGGGTTTACTAAAAATGTCTTTGTGAAAGCCTCCTCCTCTCTATGGTGACAGATAAGAGAATATGCTGTAATCCCCATTCTTTGTACAGGGAGCTGCTTGCCACTGTGACAGAGAGAATGAACTCCAAGCTCTCAAGCCCATTTTTTTTGTTATTTGGCTGGTCATTGCTCTGGATTAATTTTCTGAACTATCAATATCTTGTCCCTTTCATTTTCAGCACTCGTCTACTGAAAATGCTTTGTTGTTCCTAATGTGAAGAAGTTCTTAGAGGAGTAAAAAATGTTTTTTCTATCTGTTCTCTGTGACTTGACAGCAATCCTCTCAGAAACCTTAAACAATGTTGGGTTTCCATTCAATTCAAGACAGTGCATGTAGAAAAGGCTCAATGGGCTATGTCCAAAATATTATTATTGGCCTAAACTGGGAACTAACTCTCTAAGTCTTAAATACTAATCCTGAACATGCCCTTGGGAAATTTATGTTCCCTATGCACCTTTCCCCAAGATTTCATTTCCCTGGTACACCTTTATCTTACCAGGTCAAAAAATCAGCCCTAAATTGAATCAGGTATCATTTGCTAATCTGCCCAGGACCTAGGTTTATTATAGAGATTATCACCAGAGCAGTGCAAATCTGTGGTCTTTACTAAATGAAGAAGGAGCTTCCTCTTCAAAAGAGAAAAATAAATCTGAGGAAGCTCTTCATACAACAGCAGTGTCTGTAACACTTTCATCATTTAATTCTGTCACCTGCTGAGGGGATTCAGACTGGGCACCTTGTAAATTCCTCTCAAAGATGCCCTACCTTCAGGAATGGAGATTAACCTCTGGGGTGTGGCAGTGTTGGTATGCAGCTCTGGGGGTGCTTTGGGGCGAAGGAGGAGGAGAAGCACTGGCTGTCGCACTTTAAAGAAATACTGCTATAGCTTTTCTCTTGTTGATCAGGATACCTTTGCAGGATGGGCAGGCTAATTTCCAGCCCTTGGGCATAGGAATACATTCTTCTTTTCGGTCATGTAATTAAAAAAGTATTCAATGACTCTGATACTTAATCCTCATGTGGAAAATAATATATCTTCCTGCTACTGGGTTTCAGAGAGTAAAACAGGTTCCTCCTCCATTTGTGAAAGGAGTTTTAAAAGGAGGTGAAGGCCTTGCTTTGCAGGAGGATTCAAAGTTACAAATACCAGTGAGGGTGTGGTAACTCTAGACTGCTATGAAAGTCTATATTTAGGCCATATGCTTGGTACTTCTTATTAAAATCTTTAAACACTGCCTCACATCTAGGTCTCTCTTTCCTAAACGTAAGTGAGGCTTTTTGGAACTTCCTTCAAGGTGCCTGGATGTATCTAAATGTAATAATTCAAACAAAGAAACTCAAATAGTTCCAATTCAAAGCCATTCCATTCAAAGCCAGGCATTTTCAATCTGGCGTTCTCGATGCTTTGAATCAGAGTGTCTAAACACATTATTCAATTTGATTTTATTTTAGTTAGCATGTGGTCTGACTCATAGGTCCATGAGCTGAACTGGTTCTGTATTGAATTTTCAGATTGACAGTGACATTACTGAGACAAGATATTCAGTCTCAGAATAGCATGTGTGGGGAAAATACTAGTTTAGAAGGCTAGTTTTTATACCAAAAATGTATTCTTTCAGTCATTTTTAAAAAAAAAAAAGCACTAAAAAAGGAAATATTTTCATATTTCATCATAACAGAGAAATATTAAGTGATATGTCTTTGCTTTATCTATTCTTTCCTATAGGAAAAAAAAAGAAGTATATAATATCTGCAGGGAAACAAAAAAGGTAGTAATCTAGGTATTTTCTTGCCAATTATTTCTTACACACAAAAAAAATTGTTTCCAAAATTCCTTAAATATATTTTCTCTAGACTACATATTCAGCTGATTGGTATGTTGCTTAAAATCTTTGGTAATCTCCTGTCCTGGTATCTTCCATATGTTCATACCATCAGCAAGTCAGATAAAATAAGAAAAGAAGTCTGACTGTATCTTAGTTGTTACTTTTTCTAGAAGTTGGGTCCAGGATGCAAGAGCCCGCTGCATTAAAATGGGTTACATTACCATTGGTCTGAAAAAAATTCAGCTAAGAAGTTTCATTTTGGGACCAGAGACAGAAACCCTTGCTGTCAAATCTGCATAGCTGCAATCTTCCATCACTGGCAGGTAAAGCCAATTATATTTCTGCTCTGGTCTAATTTTTCTGTTTTCTCAGGGAAGGGAGGGTTTAAGTGCCCACCTACCTAAAAATGATCACAACAGATCATGAGGGTGACCTGACAATGGAGGCACTTCTAAACTTTCAAGCCATTAAGGAAAATGCATAGTAAATATAATTTATCTCTATCAGATCCTGGTAAAAAGGTGAACTCAACTGCAATCTGCATTTAGATGGTGTTTAAGAGGATCAGACCCCAACCAGACTCCTGAAGAAAACTACATATTCTATCTAGTGCATTTGAAAAACTCTGATATGTTATTAGACCCTTAGATTAGAACTGATATGAATTACCCAGCAAAGGAATAAGAATCTTCAGCAAGAAACAATTTACCACAAATAGGTAGCAGCTATTCTGTACCACATTTGATGTTCCAAAATAGAAATGAAATATGATCCAGAAGGTGATAAGTGAGCAAACACAATTGATTCTTAGGAAGAGGAGGAGGGAGATGGGTAGGAACATTGCAATTGACTTTGTTCTGTTACACCAGGGAATGGAGGCTGAATGAAATATGTTTAGCTTGAATCTGAACTGCCAGTCTCAACCATTTGATTAAAAATAAAAACTGTTGCATCATGACATGCAGCATTCTCAATCTACTCTTCCCAATGAAAAAGCATTTTATGTAGCTGCACTGTATTGCATTTCAGATATAATAGAGTATGTCTAGTTTTAGGTTATGTAAATAGGCATGATAAATGACTAGTTACAGAGCAGCTGATATCTGATATTACAAAAAAAGAAATAAAAGATAGGAGGAAAGTATTCCTACAAACGTGGGTTATCTAATATCAGATATGAAACTTGCTAATGACAAAGTGCTAAATCATTTCTGGATCTGATAGTATTTATAATTTGTAAGTCCCAGCATTTCCTCCTAACCATCTTCCACAAAAGTATCTGATTTCTACAGTGAAGTACCACAGCAGCACAGAAGGAAGATGCTTTCTCTATTCAAAGGCATAAAATTAATTGATAGGTGTAAAACTGTATTTTTAAGAAACTGAGTTTCCTCAAATGACTAAGTGCCACAGAACTGTTGTGAAGATTATTTATTTCCATCATGTTGATAATACATTCAAATCTGTTAGATTTTTACTGAAGATGCTATAAATTAGCATCTCAGGGTTATGATACTTAATTAGGTGAACATCAATATTAATAACCATCTGTGACTGTCATCTACACTTTTTCTGGTGTAGTACTATATAGCATATTGCATTGAAAAATGCATGTATACAACTGAAAAGGAAGGAAATAAAGCAACAGACTTTGAAGAAAATACATTAGAAATATCATTTAATTGCTAATTAGACTGACTAAAAATCCAGTATCTACAATGATTAATGTGTTCTTTTCAATAGAAAGGAATGATTCATTTTGACATATTTTTGTGTCAAGTTTTGCTTAACAGTACAATTAATCTTTCAACTTAAGGGGGAAATTGTTTAGTGCACATTTCCCCCTTTCTTCCCTGATTGAGATGGAACATTCTTTTTATCATACTTTTTATTCTTACTTGATATTTATTAGCCTGGCCTAAACTTTTGGTAATATATTTAACTTCAGTATGAGTATTTAATTATTCCAAGGAGCTGGAGATTTATCTATCATCATTTTCACTAGGCACTGTGAGGGCAAATTTTAGCTGACTACAAACTAAACTTTTCAGAATAGAGCCATTTGCTATTACATTTGTAGGAAAGACACTGAAGGAAAGTAATTTGTGAGCTCACGAGCAAGACTTGGTTGAACGACCATAAGATTCTTTCAAGAAAGTGGCCACAAACATTTTTTCTGGATGAAACTTTTTGTGCTACAAAAGTCAGCACAGCTCTTTGAAGCCCTTGCAGTGACACTGTGATTTGCTTGAACTTCCCAGAAGAACTGCAGAAAGAGTCTCCACACTGACATATAACAAATATGGAAAGTAATAGGGTCAGAAGAAGGGTCAGCAGAGTTATATTTACAGTGACAGTGATCCAAGGACTCTAAACACTTGGTATGGATGGGTACCAGCTCCTGCTCTGGCACAGACTGCCTGCAGCCCAGCTGCCAACTCCCACCCTTAGGATCTTGATAACATTTCCATCCTGATGGACTCCTCTTCCATACAAGCCTGCCATCATCCCTTGGCAAACTGGGGATTTCATAATGTGCACTGCACTTTTTCAGAATAAGAGGGATAAAAAGTTATAGCCAAAAGAAGTGCCCACAGAGTGCAAGTGAGATACCTCGGTGCAACCTTTCAAGTATATAAACTTTATAAGCTCCACAACTTTAACTCAAATATTCTTCAACCACTCACAGCCATTTTAGCATACCTGGACAAGTTCTACAACTTTCACAGGACAACTGTTTGACAGTGATTTCAATGAAATACATATAAAAACTATTTGTTTCTTCACTCTAGTGGTCTGTGGAGTTGGTACTGTAGATTGTACAGAGTATGAAGTGTACATTTTCAAAAACAGTGACTTCTCCAAAATGGATATAATTTACAGAGAGTTTGTGTGGGGGGGGTTTTGTATGGTCCTGGTTTTTTGGGGGGTTTTGTTTGGTTGGTTGTTTTTTGGTTTTGGGTTTTTTTGTTTGGCTTCTTTTTTTTTTTTTAATTTGGAGGGGGTTTTCTGGTAATGTGCAAGGCAGAGCTTTAACACAAACATGAAAGAGATAAATATTGCTTATATTACACAACAATTACTATTTTTGGTAGCAAAAACTTCTCCAGGGCAAAGAATTGGAACAATCTTTTATCAGATGCTCCATTCTTGAATCATCTTTGTGCCCCATTACTGGACCTGTTTCAGTATCTCTGTATCCCTCTTGTACTGAGCACCCCAGGAATGGACTCGGCACTTTACATGTGCCCCAAAGGGCTGGACAGAAGGAAAAGATCACCTCCCTTGAACTGCTGGCAACACTCTTCCTCATACAGTCCCATCTGCAGTTGGCTGCCTTTGCTGTGAGAATGCATTGCTGGCTTGGTGTCCACCACCAGGACTGTCATGCCTTTTCTCATAAACCAGGTTTCCAGTCAGGTGCCCCACAGTGTGAACTGGTGCACCAGATGATTCCTCCCCAAGTACAGGGCTTCTTCTTCTCCAGTGTTGAACTTCATGAGACTCCTGCTGTCTCACTTCTCCAGCCCTTCAAGGTTCCTCAAAATGGCAGGAGAGTCATCCAGCATATCAGCCAGCCCACCCTGCAATTTTGCATCAGCTGCAAACCTGCTGAGGGAGTGTTCTGCCCCATCACTCAGATGACTAATAAAGATGCTACAATGTATTCTTCACAGTATTGACCCCTAGGGTACACCACCACGGACTGGCTTCAAGCTGGACTTTGTACTGTTGGTCACAACACTTTGACGTCAGCACTTCTTTTCAATCCCCTTCACTGTGCATGTATTTAGTCTGCACTTCATCAGTTTGTCTAGAAGGATGCAAAGCAGTGTCCAATAGTGAAATCATTCCTGAATTCAAGATAAACAATATCCGTGGCTCTCCCTTCATTCACTAAGATAATAATTTAATCACAAAAGACTATTATATTGGTCAAGCATGATTTCCCCTTTGTAAATACATGCTGTTCTACTCTCAATCATCTTCTTGGTTTTAATACCTTTGGAGATGGTTTTCAGGAGGATTTGCTCAATTAAATCCATAGGGATTGAAGTGAGGCTTGAAAAACCTCACCCTACAGGCTAAACTAAAATAGCAGCCGAGGAAATTCTCCTGTTATATGACACTTACAAAGACCACTTGTTAAGACGACACTTGGGTAATGGAGCTGCAGCCTCACCTTTCCTCTCAGCAACCACAAGAAAAATCACAGTGTAGGACTTCGAGGGTTGATACTGGGGTTCACATTTCACACATACAAGACTATGGCTGCTCTTCCAGTCTCTGACAAATGCAGTTCCTAGCTTTGGCAGGCCCACTGAGGTCAAGAGAGGGAAAATTGTAACACATCTTTGAAATGATGCAGCAACTGCAATTTAACAGGCCTTGTGAGTCTGATACAAACACAGAATCAGTTTTGACCGTTTCCTGTCCTTGTTTCTCAGGGAAATTGTGAGAAAAGCCTCCCTATTTTGCTTCAAAGAACATGAGAGTGAAGCCACCACTATAAAAAATACTGCAGAAGAGAGGACAGATCAGGTGCTCCCAGTGTTTGATCAGACAGAAGAACCCCACCACTTTTAGCACGGCCTTGAGTGCCAGAAGTACTGTATTTAAATGCAGAACATGCCATTCACTACAGGGATATAACCTATAATCATTGTGAGTTAGCTGTACAAGCCCTGGAAAATCCTACTCTTAGTCCCTGTTCATGGCATAGCCACTAATTAAGTGACACTGTATTTAGAAGAGGGTGGGAAAGGAATACAAATTGTGCAATAAAGGGAGCATCAAGCACCTCTGTGCGTTGGAGAAGCACTAAGAAAGAAAAACAGAAAAATACTGGAGAACAAACCTGTCTATCTTGTTTGTGGTTAGTTCATTGCATGCTGAGTGCATTTATATGTAATACTCATATCACCAAAAGTAACCACAGCTTTGCAGTGCCATGCTGTGAAACATGCCCTCAAGCAAGTGACTTCCCAGAAAATGATGTTACAGCATCAGTGTATCAATGGCTTTATTGTTCCACAGTGTAGTTTTCAGCAGGCTGTGCTTCTGGGAGCAAAACAAGGCACTGCTTTCTTGCCAAAAGTGCTCTTGTAAAAATCTAACAGGGTAGTTACAGGCTGAAAATAATACCCATTCTCAGGTGGGTAATTGCCACCTTTCTTCTTCAGGTCTCTTCTCTTTGAAGAATTCTGTAAGAATTTGGAGTTCTCTCTGCAAGCAAGTAGATCTTCTCTGTATTTAAAAGCATGGGTGACTGGCTAATAATGTTGGACTGTACACTATGCTTGAATCAACAAACAAGGGTAGATCTACTGCTTCTTGGGGGACGAGAAACATATGTTTACTGTCTGGCTATAGTCACAGTTGATTAAATCATTGGCTGATGCAGAATAGATAGCACTATATAAGCACTAAAGGCGCTTAGGGTTGTTTTTGCTTAATCACGCAGAGTACAATATCATCTATTACATTAAAGCATGAGGCCTTTGAAATCATATAAGTGTGCTTCCTGCCTCTTATTTTGTGTAGAGAATTATCATTGAAGACATTTTTTTTTTCCTTCATGTAAAGGCCAAAACCAAAGTAAAACAAAACAATAAACCAAATCCTGACCTCCACAACTTTGAGCCTACTTTCCATAAGGGATATTTAACCTTTTCAACTTTTTAGATTTCAATTGCCATATGCATCTGAGAATGAAAGTATGTTTCCATTAAATATTTACATTTACTCAGCAATCAGTTTTAAAGTAAAACAATAAAATACTTTTGCAACAATTTTAACTTTTCTGTACAGTGCATACTACTGTCAGTCAATTCAAAGTCGTTGTTACAGGCCCCACTGAAAGGCTATAAAGAGCATAAAACCTTGAGAATTTACACACCCAATGGTGTGTACTTCAAGTCTGTTCCCTCAAAGATTTGTAATTAAACTAACACGTACCTCATTTAACCAGCTAGATGACAAAAGCATAGGTCATGCAATTTTGTGCTAATGTGTGTTCACAGAATTGACTGAGGAGACAAGACGGTAGTTTAATCCCAGGGACAGAGTTAGTGAGACATGAAAGAGAAAACGAACTTGAAGGATGTATCTGGAAAGTGTTCATATGGGATAAAGAGTAGAACAAGTCAATATGCCACTGAAACAATAAAACAGCTGATGCCAACGCCTTTTGGAAGAAAGTTAGTTCTCTTAAAAAAATGTGATGAAGAAACCCAAGTCTACCATACTTGACCAGGGGAATAAATTAAGGCTGCAGCTGGGTCCAATGATACTTCTGTTTTCACAATGACCATATCTCCTGAGCTATGTAGTCTCTCACAGCCAGGCATAATTTACTGCATTTCCCTTTCAGCTCATCCTGGCAATCCAATTCAGGAGAACACAGGGCAAGCTCTGTCTAGAGGGACAGGATGATGGCAGTGTGCCAGAGCTGCAGGCTGGTATCTGGCATGGATCTACCACACCTTCACTATGGCAGCCTGCTACTTGCTCCCAGGTGTTGAGCTACCCAGGCTCTGTGTGGACACCTCACCACATTTTGTACAGTCAATCTGCTAAGTGATCCTGGGCCTTTGTGAACAGCTGAGCCAATGTGAACATTTGTGACCCAATGCTTCCCAAGAGCACACTTGTCCTGGCCTGCCCCTGAGGGACAGCACACCCTTGGGCAGCAGTTCACCACTCACCAGGCAGTCAGTGCTCCTGGATGCCCACTCCAGTTTAAAGAAGACTCTTAAAAAGGTAGGAGACTACGTGCGGCTTAGAGGGGCGACATTAGCAGATGGCACAGCTTGCTCTGCAGAAATTGAACAATTCTTCTACTACAATTGAACAATTGAACAATTCTTCTACTCCCTCTGACACCCGAGTGCTCCCTCAAAGTCAAGGTACTGTTGCATAGTGGGTGTTGGCTCTTGACACAGGGTATCAGAGAGGAATATCTCACATCCTCAGATTCAACAGATTGTTACTCTTGCTCTGAGTCTGGAAGATTATGAATTTGGGACACCATCATCCAAGTCAGATGTTTTATGAAATGGATGTTAGAACTGAAGCAACAACAACACCTCAGTTCTCCTTAGAAACGATCCCTGTGAAGTAAAGAGGATGGGACAGTAGGAATTCACAAAAATGTGGGCAGTGGAAAACAGGATAAAAAGTTTTTCACTGCATTGTTTTTCAGTTATTTGCTCCTCTTTACAATGAGCATGAATAGCTCCAATTTTCTGGCAACAGAGGCAAATGTCACAGCTGGAAGTCCATTCAAGATTAAAACACATAAATTAAACCTGTGGACTAATTTTCTAAGATCCCATTATAGTGTATTGGTTTTGCATAGCAAGGTTTTGGGAGGAGAGGGAAGGGGTGAGGGGAAGCGGGTGGCTACAGGGTGGCTTCTGTGAGAATCTGCCAGGACCTTCCCCCATGTCCCATGGAGATATTTCCAGCCAGCCCCAAGATGGAATTGTTACTGGCCAAGGCCAAGTCCATCAGTGACAGTGGTAGTGCCTCTTGGATAACAGATTTAAGAAAAAAATGGGCAGAGGCAGCTAGGAGAGAGAATATGGGAGAAAAACTCTGCAGACACTGAGGTCAGTGCAGAAAGCACAAGAGGAGGTGCTCCAGGTGCCAGAGCAGAGATTCCCCTGCAGCCCGTGGTGCCACCCCTGGTGAGGCAGGATGTGACCCTCCAGACCCTGGAGATCCACAGAGGAGCAGAGATCCACTTGCAGCCCATGGAAGACCCCGCATTGGAGCAGGAGAAGCGTGTGAAGAGACCTGCCCTAGAGGATGACGGAGCAGCAGACACAACATGTGATGAACTGATGACAGCCCCTATTCCCCCTCCACCTGCACTGCTGAGGGAGAAGGTAGAGAAAACTGGAAATGAAGTTGATCATGGGAAAAAGAGAGGGGTAGGAAGGTGGTTTCTTTTAATTTAGTGCTTTTTTTTGGGGTTTTTTTTTTTTTTTTTTTTTTTTTTTGGTGTNTTTTTTTTGTTTGTTTGTTTGTTTCTCATTATCCTACTTTGATTTCATTGGCAACTGGTAACTGGTGAGTGATCTCTCTCTGTCCTTATTTTGACCCATGAGCCCCTCATGTTTTCTCTCCCCTTTCCAGCTGAGGAGGGAAGGGATAACACAGCTTTGGAGGTCATCTGACACCCAGCCAGAGTCAATCCACTTCACCATTACAACCAGTGAAGATCTAGTCCATACATCTGTGGAGGCTAGGGAGCAGTTTTCTGTCTGGTATCTCAGGCTTGGACGATTCACCCTAGGTGTGATAGACTGCAGTGACTGGATGTCCTTTGCCTACAGAGGGAGCCTGCGGACCTCACTCTGATGCACACTTAAACAGGTTTCTTTAGGGGGCGAAATTTCTTCCCAGGTCTCAGTATCAGAGGAGAGCTGGAGTGGGGGCCCACTGTCACGCAGGGGAGGTCAAAGTGTCAATGTAAAAAAAAAACTAAGCAGAGGCTCCAAGGCTACTGTGGAGGCAAGCATCTCCTCACTGTGCTGAGTTGTTCAGCATGTGTTTCTGCATTCAGCCTGCAAGCACTCAAATGCACACACACATATATATACATGAATAAATAGTCTCTATGGAGCCATATGTGTATTCCCATTAAAAGAATGCAACCTGTGCAGATAATAATTTATGAACTATCAAACCCACTTTTGAAAACTGGTCTGCAGAATATGGCAAGAGCTGAATCCAGAGTGAATATTTATGACTGAGATTATAGCCCTGTGAAAGTGGACGCTTGCAATACAAACAGTCAGATGTTTTAACTGTAGCTTTGCCAAGTGAACCCCTGGGAGCCTGATCTGAAGCCCGTTTAAAGCAATGGAAAGCTTCCCACAGACTTCAGTGGGTTTTAGGATCAGACATCCAATGTGACTTGCAATGCCTGTGTGCTAAACATCCATTTATCTCTCTGTTCTAAATCAGTTGAAAGTCTATAATACCAAATTTGTTTTAACTGCTAGACCTGGGGGAGCAAACTGCTTTCAGTGTAACATGCAGGGAGTGATATGAACAGCTTCCATTAACAGTAAGGGGCAAATAGTGTGTAATTCTTAGTGTGTAATTCTGTATATGTTACAAAAACTTTCCCTCATAAAATGTCCTGCATTACACATAAAAAATGTTCCTGCTATTTTCAGTTCCTAGATATTTATTGGACATTTCTACCACCAGCCATTTCTTTCTGCAGAATGGTCTTCTATCTGTTTTGGGGAATAGTATATTGACACATAAATTTTGTCCAAAATATGCAAGAGCCATATTTTAAACATGTGGCCTATTTAAGAGACAGTCCATAGATTTAAATCTTCAACTTTCTCTCTGAAGTGAAAATGAATTGTACTTTTTCCATTTCATTCTATAATGCAAGTGTTTAATTGTTTCAGTGAAAGACAAATAAAGGCAAAACATTTTATGTAGTTCTTTCCAGAATGAACAAAAGATGACTAAATGGAATTTCAAATGGGAAATTGTACATATAAATCCACAAACTTTGCCATTTGGCATCAAATCTTTTCCCATATTTTTTTTATATCATTCCATGAAATGCTGTGGGTTTTTTTTCTCTTCAGCACAACAAAATGCTAAAGGCTTGTAGGAGAAGAGTGAATAGGAATTTTATTAAAATACTTATAAATTTTTTTTTCTCCTGTATGTGGAGTAGCCAGAATACTTAATTTTTTGTCAGAAGTAACTCCAGATTTGTATTACAACTTTTAGTGTGTCATCAAGTAACTGTGATCAATAGGCTATTCACTACTTATAAAAAAACCCTGCCTATAATATGTTAAAATGGAACTATCTGATCTATTTGGAGGCAAATATATTTTAAATTATCTCAGTAGAACTCTATCATGAACAGGCTGATGCACTGTGATCCTGGTTTTGTCCATGACATCCACTAATAAGTAATAGCTCAGCAGGCAGTTCTGAACTCCTTCAAACCAAGTAGTATCAGCCAGGTCATTCATTCAGGTTCATAATCTCTGTCAAGGGGAAGAGAATACTTCATTATATGGGATCTTTTTAATGGTCACTTCTGACATGCCTGCTGTGCCTGGGCAGCATTTTTTACACATGTTCGACTTCAAGTGACAGACATTCATGGAGAGAGGCTTCTGTCATTCTTTCTCTGTAGCAGTGACTGTAGGTTTCACTTTGGGTTCGGTTTTGGATTTGTTTGTATTTTTGAACAGCAAATTATTATATCTTGCTATAGGAGATAGGCCATTTTTTTTTTTTTAACTTAACTGTGCAACTTCTTTGTCTATATTAAAGTATGTTTTTGCAGGTTCCAACTGAGCAATTTTTCATAAAATGGATCATCAAAAGCAGAAATTCTGATGGACTTTCTTCATTCTTTGGAATTTCTTTCTTACAGAATAAATAGAAAATCCTATTTCTGGTATGTCCAACCGGGAGCAAGTAGCAGAAATTTGTATGTGACTTTCTAAAATTAATAATCTCTAAAAAACTCTATGTACTGAAAAATCTTCACCTATACTTGGTTAGATTCCTGTTATGTTCCGTTTGGCCCAGAAATTAATTATACCAGTAGATCTCATCAACTGCAAATTATTCTATCTGCCCATCCTTCACTTTTACTCTGGAATACTTGGTCTGCATTGCTTCTTCCATCGTTCCCTCTGGATGAATAGATAATTGCTCAGTCTTCTCTTACATAATTCCTCTGATAACATTGAACCTCAGTGCAGTAAGTGGTCATGGCACTGGCACTGTTACTTGGTAATTATGAGGAAAAAATCTCTGAGAATTGAAGGATTAATCTGTTCAATGCCTACCAGGGCTCAAGATAAAACACCAGCTCTTCCAGCTATTTTCTAGGTGTATGTATATGAAATTTCTTACATCTGCTTCTAAAACTGAGGTTCCCATCATTAGTGGATTTTGTCATAGTCTTATTTTGTTCCAGTACTCTTTTCCTCTCATTTTGTCTGAGTTCATACAAGTCTATTTATTTGTGCATTAGTTTGAGACCACTGAGGCAAAATTCTTTAGGAAGTGATATCCCTCTGTAGATGAGAAATGTAACCTCTACCATGAACTGTATGCCTTTAAGAGGTATGTTTAGTGACTGGGGAATTGACCCTGCCCTGGGAGGGATTTCTCCAGCCTGAGGGCTGAAATAGGGTGTGTGAGATGTAAAGTATGAAGCTTGTGATATCAGCAAGGTACAGATACAGCAGAAATTCAAAACAATTTTTAAAAGAGGAAAAAAAAAAAGGAAAAAAGTTCAGACCAACAAAATGCAGTGTTTTTTCAGCAAGAGGATGATACATGAGCAATGCGCCAACTGCTGTGTGTTTTGGATGGGACCCACCTTCTTCAGTAAGTGGAGGGAAGGAGTCATGTTCGCCAACCCAAACAAAGGGTAGATTAAACAGGCTTCTTTGGTGCACTCAGCATCAAAGTGGCCAGCCCTGGGAAGTGACGGGCACTGTTCAGCAGAGGACAAGCCTCCACTGCTGGGTGATTGCTGTTGCCACACTGTAGGGGAGATACAGAGCAAACCACAACTCCCAGACATGCTCATCAGGACTAAGCAGATATCTAGCAGAAGGTATGTCTGGTTAAAATATCTACAAGAGATCTGCACTTCATCAGAGAGCTTGAGAGCCATCTACCTCCTCCTTGCCCAACCCTTTTCCTCATGCAAACACTGAAAGAAAAGTTGCCTGTGAACTGCTGTACCTTACAGTCTCCAATTTGTCCCTCACAAAAGTCCCTTACTGTTTTTCATTTTACACATTGTCAGTCCCTACAAGAATCTTTCAACCTCTAATGCTTCCTGAAGACCTCTTATCCTGCCTACATGCAAGATCAGCCAAAGAGAAAACACACAAAGTATTTCTGAAGCATTTAAAATGGTATCTTCTTTGGGATTGCACCTGTAATATACCATCCTCTCTGTTACAAGTTATTTTAGAGATATATTACCTTTAGTTTGCTCCCAAACATGCCCAGATGACCACTTCCTTGTCTGATATTCACCACAGTACAGGGTACCACCTCAATAAACTGCTAAATACTCATAGTCATTAAAGTTCTTATTCTGTGCAGGATCTTGAGCTCCATCACATTAACTGAACACTTGAGCATATGTTCGCATCCTCCTGAATCACACCATTATTTAAATAACATCTGTAATTTCACTGTCTTTTCTACTGCCTTTAAAAGTCCCTGAGATTTAAAACAGGGGGTCAGTTTTATTCCTAGCATGACTTTTCTGTAATCATTGAAGCTACTCCAGGGATGAATTTCGGTCAAGGTCTTTCCTTCACACTATTTTCTTTAATAGCTCTATTACTTCTGTGTATACATGGCATTAGAAATATCTCAGAATTAATCATTTTAGAAATAACTGTAGTTCTTTCACAGAAGAGATATCTTGGAACCCTACCTTAATCAACATATTAAGTATAGCTAACTAGCCATTTCTTTTACCCATTTGAAAGGTTAATCAAGTAAATCACTCATTCCTGTGCTTTACTGAAACTTATGGAAGAGAATGGACAGAAAAATGGAGACGTTTGATTTCATTTAGCTTCTAGTTTGTTGCCTACTTCATAAGGGAATGTAAAGAAGAAGTCAATCTCAGGGCTGTCTTGTTTTTCAAAATTTGGTCAGCCACAAGTTGCTGATATAGGTGCAAATTTCCACAGTGCATAGACATTTTGCCAAAATGGGTCAACCAAACAAGAATTACAAAGGTCAGGCAAAGTAAGTTACACTGTCAGGATCTTGAAACAGCCAGAATGCCTTGAGCACAAAGAACAGGGAATTTTCTTTGTCTGAGGGAAATGAGGAGACACAGACATTACAGATTTGCTTACAATACATGTAGGTCTTGCTGAGTATAATCTTGAGTAGCGTCACATTGAACAACTGAATCAACAAGCGTGAGTACTGGATTTAAAACCTGAGCTTGGATATTAAATAAACTCAGACTACTTAGCAATTTAGCTGAGAAGAAATGTTGGAACCTGAGACCAATTAACATTCATATAGTATTTTGAGCTTTGCCCCCAGTTTTGATTAAGCAGTTTCTTTCCACAGAGGAATCCAGTTAAAAGTATTTTGATGAAGTACTTACAGAAGGAATGATGCTGGGATGGACAGAACCAGATGGGGTCTCTCTCCTGCAAGGTTCAGTAGGGGATAGCAATCAACTTGGGTCTGCTATTTCCCTTTCTGTCCTTGTTTCTGTGTTCTACTTGACTTGCAATCACCCTCCAAGGCTCCTGCCTTTATTAAGGCTGACCAAACCTCCTTTAGTGAATCGACTCCTTGTAGAGCTACTTCCTGTAAGTACTTGTTAATTATTCAGGGACTTTGAAACCTTTAGGCTAGCCTATGCAGTAGGAACTCCACTTGCTAAAATGGTGTACATCATTGCTTTTTTATTCCAAAACAAATCTCAGCCAAAAAGCACTAGTTTCAAATAAGAATTTTGTGATAAAACCCAAACAAATAAAGGCTTAAACTTTTTTCTTTTTTACACATTTGCAAATAAAATCTCTTATATGATCTTTACTACATAATAGATTATTTTAAGATATGGATAAAAATTTATTGTACTGTTATGTTTTTCCATTTCACCAAAACTGCACATAATTTACTGCTTGAAATTACACTATCTGTGGATATTAAGTAGACAAGAGCTCTAAAGCAGCATCTTTCTATGACACATGTTGAAGCTTTATGTTAAAGGTTATTAAATGGTGCAGGCTTCTGAGGTGTACTCATCTGTGGTTTTGGTAAGTTAAATATAGCAAATCAAAAATTTAAAAAAATAGAGTACAGATTTGGGATCACCTAATGGTTATTTAGTTATGAGTCTTCAAATTCAAGGAAGTTTTGGGTTACTATTCTGAGTTAAAGTGTTGTCTTTTTGACTGGTTGATGGGTTTGTATGTTTATTTCCTGTTATTCAATTCATTTAGGTAGAAGATGAACACAGCTTTGTCAGTAATTATTCAGTCTTGCCATCATACATTTTACCTAGGAAGATGAAAGCACCCATACTTAAAATTCCGGTAATATTGACAGAGATCAAAAAAAAAAAAAAAAATCCCACTTATATTAAAAATTAGGTGTCTCTTTTGGCTTACTGATAGCATCTGCTGGTGGAAAGAGACTCAGAGAATTAAGATAATAATGCTCTCAGAAGAATGTCTTGTGGATGATGGTTCAGATTCTCACAAATTTGATGGAATGTGTCATACAGTAGTGGGTTGACCCCGGCTAGAGATCAGGTGCCCACCAAAGCCACTCTATCCCTGTCCAAGTCAGCTGGACAGGAGAGAGAGAATACAAGCAAAAGTTCCTGGGTCAAGACAAAGGTGGGGAGAGAACACTCAGTAATTACCATCATGGCAAAACAGACTTGACTTGGGGACAAAAGTTTAATTTATTACCAATGAGATCTGAGCAGGGTAATGAAGAATAAAACCAAATCGTAGAAAACATCTTCCTCCCAACTCTCCCATCTTTCCAGACTCAGCATGATTTTCTCTCTACCTTCTCCATCCTCAGCAGTGCAGGGGAATGGGTAATAGGGTCTGTGGTCAGTCTGTCACATATTTTCTCTGCTGCTCTTTCTTCCTCAGGGGGAGGATTCTTCCCATGCTTCCCCTGCTCCAGCATGGGGTCCCTCCCATGGGAGAGAGTCCTCCACAGACATCAACCTGAGTCCTTACCATGGGCTGCAGCTCCTCACAAACTGCTCCCTCAAAGTGCAGTCCTTCAGGAACAGACTGCCCCAATGTGGGTCCCCCATGGGTTCACAATGCTGGCAGGCATTGGTTCTGTTTTTTCTCACAGAAACCACCCCTGTAGTCTCCCCCTACCAAAATATTGCTACACCAACCCAACACACAGAGATGCTCTGGCATAAATGAAAGCAGCAAAATACATCAACTCAGTGTCATACTGTGAAGATTTTCCAGTTAAGAAGACAGTCTTATTCAAATCAGCATTCACCTTAAGAAAATATCACTTCTAATTATAATCAAGGAAAATATTGATGTAAAGAGTAACTTATCTGAAAAACACAACCATCCAACCAAACAAAAGGTTTCTGTCTGAAACTTCCTGTCAGGAGAAAAAGAATCTGTTTTATCATCAACTCCACTATCAACATTAATGCTGTGTTACAGCAGTAGCATTTTATAGTGCTTGAAGCTCTGAGTTGGTGAGGCAGCAACTTCAAAGTTTTTTAAATCCAGAACGAGTTGCAGGAAAGGATTAGAAGAAAGGTCATTGACTCCAGAGAAAGAATAGTGAAAAACATCTGTTTTCAGGAACACTGTGCATTAGGAATAAATGGAGAATAAATTGCTACTTTACATTTCCCAGTCCATATGCTGAAATCATAATTTCTGCATAAAATCTAAAGAAACTGAAGACATGAAATAGAGAAGTGTTTGGTGCCCTTCCCTAATGGTTGCAGTTTAAACTGAAATTAATCAGAGCTGTGAAATACCTGATCTTTAGTAAGAAAAGCAGAGAAAGACATAGAATTTTCTGGCTCCTAACACAGCAGAAAGAAGCAATCTTACACAATAAAGGAAGTTGATGTCCAACTGATATGAAATATTCTATTCTTGTGTTACCTGGGGCATTTTGTGGAAACAAGATATGCCTTTATGGATAAAAGGCAGAAGAGGGATTGAAAAGGCAACAAAGTATGTCTGTTAAGGAGAGCCACAGATAAGAGTGATAAGAAGAGTTTGTGCCCTTTATGGATCTCGGACAAAAGATCTGAGTCTACATTCCAATATAATACTATAAACTAGATCAAGTTCAGAAGTAAGTCTCAGTTGCTGGATATTTCTACTTTCTCTGCCTTGCAGCTGGGAAAGCTACAGATTCCAGAAGTAGAAAGCATGAAAAAATTCTAACAGGAATAAATCCAAATTTTCATTTAACTTCATAACTACATCAATCTGTAACAGGGCCTTGCCTTTGTTAGTAAAAAGCAATAAACACTGTACAGAGTTGGAAGGCCTTAGGACAAATCTGTCAGGTCCACTCTTACTGAGATTTTTCTTGACCCACCTGAAGCTTTGTTTTCCTGGATTTAACTCCAACACCATTTTTTATATATGACCAGGTGTCTAAGGTGAATTTGTTTTCATTCTGTTTATGTTTGTATGTTGTCACCTCTAACATAAAGAAGCAGAAAGTAACGTGGACACGGCAGAAGCTTTTGTTTGATAGCAGAAGCTTCGAGAAGTGAGGCCACAGGATATGTGTGTTGTGAGGGGAGTGCAGGAGTGGAATGGTAAGAGATGGAGTACAGATTTGGTACAAAAGACTTGATGCTTATAAACAACTCAACAATGGTCAGCTGAACACATTTTTACCTGAAGATGGGAAACATTGATTTTACAGGTAACAAAATAAAAAAGAAGAAAACCTCTAATACATAAAAGTTACCAAACGCAGTAAATGCAGATGCAACATACAGCTACAGATCAATGAAGAACAAGAGTGTAAAAGCATGCTGTCAAATGTATAAGAATTTCCCTAAGTAAATCCTAGACTGAGGCGAAAGAAGAAACTAGCAACACCATATGCCTTATGATGAGACTTCAGAGGTTGACATATCATTATAACACCATCTCCAGCACTATGGAGATACCGACTTTACAGCCCACTGGAGCAGTAGAAGGATGAGCAAAACATCAGGAAGAGATAGAAACTCGACATGTGTATTTCAATTTTAACTACATTGTTACTATTATTTATGTTTTTTCTTTATCAAACTGCTCTTAATATGTATTATATTTTTTCTTTAGATTTAGATTAATATGATTACTCAATTTGATTTTGAATACACTAATGACAGACTCTTGGCTGTGCATGCTATGGGTTCTTTTCTGCCTAATCCATTGAATGTAAGAGGTTATGAGGAGCTATGTTACCTCTGATCCATAAGTTCGCCTAGCCCAGCTCCCCTTTCTGTGTTTTTGGCCACACAGAGGAAGTGGTGGCTGCTCTTAAGGATGCTCTGCTTAGTGTTAAAAATAACTACAAGATTAGTTTATTGGGCTGGATCCAAACCTTACTGCAATCACATTCAAAGTTTTCTGGATTTTACAACCGAATTATGATTGTAAAAGCTGAGACTAAAATGCTTAAACTTTGCTGCCTGAAGTTAGATGATAACAGAGAAAATGAGGCACTGTTGACACTGTTTTGTCAATACTCCTAAGTCAAAACAACCAATCTCTGACCTGTTCTTTCAGCACATGTAATAATTCTCTCATGCACTGCTCTCATGAATTCACCTCTTTGTTTCCACCCCACCCTCCACCCTGCCAACATTTCTATTCTCTGTAGTTCTTATTTGCCATGCACCCTGTCATCTACAAAACCTGTACCATTTAAAGCATTTCTAAACACAAAGTCAATTAAAGTTTAGTCTCTATTTTTGTTGATGTTGAAAGCTGCTATAGCGATTTCCTTTTCTGGAAAGGACCTTTCCTTAACTGGCAGGATCCTGACCTACGGGAATATCCCTGAGCTCTGCCTTACCTTTAGGCTCTGAAGAAAAAAATTTTTGTTGTTAACCCTAAGTCATCACCCTTTTATCAAATTTCTAGGGTTTTTTGTTTTTCCTTTGACTTCCCCATAATTCTACATCATTCATTTCTGTACTTGTTTTGTTTCCAGAAAGGATCAGGACTGTCTCTTGGATTATGCTAGCTGCTTCCTCTTCAGTTCCTTTCTCTCCATCTTCAGACATTCCTTTTTCAGATAATATCTTTAGAATTGCTGATGCACTCCAGGTGATCATAAAATCTTTTGTCAGGCTTTGTTTCATAGATGCTATTTTATTCTGACAGCTTTGCCTATGCTTAGACAAACTCCCCCTGTAAACAAGACCTGTCTTGCCATGGCGATGTAGAAAAGCTCTCTAGATATAAAAATGATTGCTGGGAAAATATTACTTCATATGTTTGACCCTGCAGATTCTCTCAAGCTGGTTAAACAGGGTCAGGGGTTATATTCAGGCAAAACACTGAGCTCCCTTTCTAAAGCGTAAGTGCTGATTCTTGTCATAAGAATCCCATATACACACTCAAGAGATTAGCATCAGCATCTTTTTAAAAATTACATTTCTCTTCCTTTCTAGTAATCTTCTTCTTCCTCTCTCTGACCCAACTCCAACAAACACAAACAAAACCACCCCCAAGCCAAACAACAATAAAAATTAATTGCAAAGTCAGACCCATGTCGTTTACTGGCTGGGCTATTAGGCTATCAAAAATAGTGTTCACCATAAAAGGTTTGCACAACTCTGTGAAATTCTCCTTTATTTCTGAAATATGCACATGGTTTCTTCATGATTTCTCTCTTCATCAGGATCTTTTTCATTGTTTCCTGGGGTATTTTTCATAAAAATCTCAGAACTGTCAGTTCTTCATATGAGATGACAAGGGGTCATTTCTCTATAGAAGCACATGCACATACCTATGTCTACAGATATGCACACATAAAGGTTTGCATGCTTTTGTTTCTATAGCAATTATCAAAAGAGGTGTTGCTTGTACTACGACCACGGTATTTTTCTGTTTAAGGAAAGAGAACCTTTCGGATGCTACGCTAATGGCTTGGATGGCTCAAAATGAAAAGTGTGTCTTTGAACAGGGATGACAGTACACTGTCCTCAAAATATCAGTATAAAAATAAAAGCATTGCTCAAATGCACTACCTTTCAAATGACTGGCTGGCCTTTTTATTGGAATAAATAATCTTAAATTACTGTGGATTACAGATTCACAACTGGAAGACTAGTTGTTGATGAGACATCTTAAAATTAAAGA
Source organism: Myiagra hebetior (assembly GCA_013397015.1). Lineage (NCBI taxonomy): Eukaryota > Metazoa > Chordata > Aves > Passeriformes > Monarchidae > Myiagra > Myiagra hebetior. The sequence continues at coordinate 943,329 of VWZQ01010472.1, read as the reverse complement.
AAAATAAACCCTTCACCTCTGTGTAAAGCTCAGAGGCTTTATAAAGTGGCAAAAGAAGACCACAGAAAGGAATGTCAACAGGTTATGAGAGCAAGCAGGGTTATCTTCTGGGATGTGCTCTTTAAGCTGTGATAATATTTAACTTCTCACTCGCAGGTGTGATATTTGACACCTCTTTTCACACAAAACTGGCCCTGAGTCACCTGCAGACACATGGCGCTGATAAATTTCAGCAGGCTCTACAGAACAGCATTGTAAAGTATTGAAAAAGGAGCTATATTATGCACCTGATAAATTCAACTAATCTGGAATGGAAATGGAATTATTTGCCAATAGCTTTTTTTTGCTACCCTTCCCTGCTCTGCAAACTGACATCCCACTATCAAAGATTTAAAAGTCTACACCAAAGAAAAAGTATTGACCTTCAAGTTAATGCTATTAAAAATGTAATTTTATTCAAATGAATGGAATTGAAAAGAATCTCTGCATAAAGTACAATACTGTCTTAATTAACAGTGCATTAACGTGCAGAAGCAGAAAATCAGAGGCATTAAAGTATTTGCAGGAAAAGAATGACCAGAAGTCACAAATATTTAAAATACTAAATGATTTTAAAACTAAATGTTATGTGAAAGTCAGATATTTTATGTACTCATCTGCTTTAGCAAACATAAGCAAAATCCATCCACTCCCCCTAAGTGCAAACCATGATCTCATCTAGTCTTTTTTACTTCTACTGACAGCAATCCTCCTTCCCCCTCCCCTCTTCATCAGATTTTGATGTCACAATGAGGTCTGTACTGGGTGCAGTATGAGGACTATCATTGGAAGAAGTTGGAAAAAGCATATTCTGCCTATTGTCTTTAATTCCACTATCGCCGCAATAATTTAACTTGACGTTAAAGCTGTATCTTAGTCAAGTTCTGTCTTCTTGAATGGCTTTGTGACTTGACTATAAGAAGGAGCAAAGTATCTGTTAGCCTCATTTGATTGTCTGTTCCAATGATTGATTGCTAAGGGTTTAAATTTAAAACTAAATCTTGAATTTTAAATTTTCTGGGTTTGGGTTCTAGCCATTCATTCTCATTATATTTCATTCTTATTATACTATCAGTGTAGTATTGTAATTATATTTAGGCACTTAAACATATTATTTTACCTTTATGGTGAATCAAAGCAAATCTAGACTTTTTAGATGGCCACTCTAGGGATTTTTGCCTGGTCATGAAACAATGATGCTCTTAAGATACTAAAAATTTAGGAAAGTCATTCCTAAACGACCTGGGTTGCTGAGCTGCATCTGAAACTTTCTAGCTTATTAAATTAATTCTATGTATTAGAATTATGTAATGCAATAGTCACAGGCATCCTTTCCGTGCAATTTTCTAATCTTTGTATCACCTCAAGACCAAAAGCAGACCAATAGATCTTGTCATTCATCTCTATGTCAGCTATTTCCTACCTTGTGTCAGGCTTTCAGAATAAAAATGAGCAGAGTTTACTGCCCAGACTCCTGTACAAAAGACACAATAACAACAAAGGGCTTGATTCTATGAAAATCGTTTTCTTTCAATTTTCTAACTCTGAAAACAAGCAAATAATAACAACTTCTGATAATGCATTTCTGAATAGCTCAACTCAGAACAGTCAAAAATCTCTCATGCTGCAGTTTGTACAAAATCCCCCTGAAAGCAAGCATGCCAGAACGGTACACAATATTCTATTAAATTTGTATCTAAGTCAAGTCACTTATTTTCACTTGCTTATTTTTTTTGCACTAGCCTGATTTTGTTCTAGAAGTACACTGGGCAGTTATGTTGAATTATTTGTCCATGAAGACATTTGAAATCTATACAGACTCATTGGCGCAGAATACATTTTTTTTCTTAGGATAGGTTGCATCGGCATTTTGCTGTATTAACAATTTTTTTCCTCATAGCTCCCAGCTTACAAAGTGAAGGAGGAACTGCCACCTGTTGGCACAAGGTATAGGAAACTATTCTTGGAAATCAATCCTTCTTCTTGCAAGGATTCATCCCGGCCCATAGCTCTGGTTTAAATTTTGTCAGTCAGCAAAGGTGATAAAGGGACTGGAGCATTTCTCCTACAAGGGAAGGATGAGAGCTGTTCAGCCTCAGGAAGAGATGACTGAGAGCGGACCTCATCAAATGTCTGTAAATATCTGAAGGAAGGGCGTCAAGAGAATGGAGCCAGGCTCTTCTCAGTGGTGCCCAGCAATAGGACAAGAGAAAATCTGCAGAAAATGCTGCACAGGCAGTTCCACCTGAACATCAGGAAGAACTCCTTAACTCTGCAGGTGACCATGCACTGGAACAGGTTGCCCAGAGGGTTCTGGAATCTTCCTCACTGGAGATACTTAAGAACTGTCTGCATGAAATCCTGTGCCATGTACTCTTGGAGGACCCTGCTCGAGCAGGGAGGCTGGACCAGATGACCCACTGTGGTTGTTTCCAAACTTATCTATTCTGTGGTTCTGTGAATCTGGGCTTTCAGTGTGCCATCAAGCAAGAATGAACCAAGAATGTAGTCTAGAGAAGTGTTTAGTTCCATGCTTTGTCTTTTTTAAAACAAAAGGGAAGACAACAGCAGAATCAGGAATTCAAACCATTGACAATTTTGTTCGTACTCTGTTCGGGCAGCAGCTGCAATTCTATGCTTTTTTCATATTGAGAGTTTGTGACCGAGCTACAGTTGAATCCTAGATTGTTAGTAAAATGTCTATTCATAAGTGCACACCTTCAGTATTGTTAAATTGCCAATAGGTGCTTTAGATTTCTTCTTGGAACTTTATGTGTATTATAGAAATAATACACTCATAGAGGAGAAAAGCACTATTGGTGCATAGAGCTGTAACGATTCTAGTGAAATAAAGTGTCTGAGAGCCACGGCTCATAAAGGCATTAAAAAGCAGAATTGCTAAAAGTTACAGAAAAAACAGCAGAACTGTGATACCTAAGGAGGTATTTTTCTATAGAATTGAGAATGCGGAGCAGAACCTTATTTAGACTGGCTAAACCTGCTATGTACAATCTTTTCACTACTCACTTCTGCATAAAATAGGGGTATTTTTTACTCTGCAAACAATCTGTGATGAGCGGAGTCCTCAGTTAATACCTTTTGTCAGTGTGCAAAATGACAGTCAGTCAAAGGTATGTATCTATGGGGCAGAGAGGAGTTAAGGGCAGGAGTCAGAATGTGCAATTAATTTATTATTCCAAGGATGTCACACAGTCTCATAATATTTAGCACTAAATCCAGTTTTGAGAGCATGGGATTTTTTTAAAGGAAACTTTCCAGGGAATTAAAATACCCCCTTGCTTTCTGCTAAGTAAAAATACTGATTTAGTCAGATGTTCCTTATTTAAATGTAATCTCCTTTCTCTTTCTCCTATGGGAGAGACTGAAATGTTAATGGTTAATGACTCAAACAATTGGCCATTTGGAAAAGCAGGGGGTGCTTTGCTGACAGTGTGAAAGGTAACAGCCCAGGGGCACAGGGTGTAAGCACCAGAGGATGACCACCAGAAATCACCCTCTGTTTAGCAAGAAGCTGGGATTTTAGCCAGGTAAGGGAAGAAGTTGATAAGAAAATTTTATAGTTGATGTGTTTAATAACTAGACCCTTGTACATTTTTTGGTATTTAATCTATATGTAATTATATGCACGATTAATTAGCAATGGCCCAGTTGTGCCTTAAGGCAGACTTTCATAAGACACCGGTACCCAAACTGGGGCCAAATTTTCAAAACAGCTGTGTTCTCACATATGCAGATAAATTGTGTCAACAAGCAACAACAAAAAGGGCAATGAAGAGCAAAAAACAGCAAAGGAAGAGGAAAAAGAGGAAGAAAGCACATCAAATTCCCTAAAAAAATTTACAGAACAAATAGTATGAAAGCAATCTAAAATTATTTTACATCAATACAGTTGAAAATTTTTGTTTAAAACAAAAGTTGTCAAGGAAGTTGAACTTACTTTATTCTTTTCCCAACATATAAAATATCAGCATTCAAGCACATTAAAATTAACAACGATAATTGAAAGAGATATAAAAATACAAATACATGTGCAGAGATGAACAAGATTTTCAATGTAGATATTCGGCACTGAATCTTATCCATCTCAGATCTTAGATTTAATATGTGGTCAAAAAGTCAGTATATTTGCTAGGTAAAACTTGTATGTGAAGAGAGAACATAGTATTATTGCAACTGAATGTAGTAACTAGATTTGGAGTGCTTGAAATAATTACATTTAGAGAATTTATTTCTCAGTAGAGGAAATTTTAAAAACATTAGAAAACATATTGAAAAAAACTTCAGTATGGTGCATGAAAACATTTGGGGACAATTTGTAAAGTCCTAAAGCACTCTTTGTCTCAGTTGGGAAGTTAAGCTAAAAGAAAAATATTTATTTAAAGATTATACTAGTAAAACAGAAAGGCATCTGACTGAAAATTAAATATTTAATTTAATTATAACTCCATTTATCAGACTAGTCGTTATAGTTTTGACTACAACATTGGAATTTGCTAGTATGCATTCTTACTAAACCAATATTATCAGCGTCAATGAGTTCAGTCTTGTTTATAAAATATAAGCAATTATTTTTTATAAATTTCAATCTTTGTATTCCAGTCAAGTTCTTGATCTTGAAAAGATTAACCAAGCTAAGCATTACTCCTTCACAGATGCAAATGTAAGACACCTTAGAATATTATTTGACTTAAAAATCTATTGGTGGAGAAACGGTAGTTGATGATTGATTAACAAATTAGCATTTCCCAAGTTAGCCCAGGAAATCTATTACAGCTGATGATTAAAAGAAGCTGTATACTAATAGTTAACAGTGATGAAGACTCTTCCAAAATACTAAGAAAATTGCTTCAAACCTTTCTATACAGTAATCTTAACCTTGACTGAATTCAGGCATTTTATAACAGAAATCTCTCTTAGTCATTGGGCATCACTTCCTTTATTCAGGCTTGTCCTCGTCTCTAGCATTACCACAAATTACATAATGCAGAATCCCAGAGAGGGAACTATCCTAACATCGTGCTTAACACAATGCAGGCACTGTGATACTTGTTTGGATTTGTACTACTAGAGTACAGTGCAGAATGGTGACATTGTTGTAATATTGGCAGAGTGAGAGAAAAAATATTTACTACCCATTCTCATCAATAATGTAACACAGGGATGATACAACTGATGTCTCAGTGAGTTTTAGCTATCATTCTAAGTGATCAGTGGTGAATAAGAACTACGGTACCATGATATCACCAATTAGTCTGCAAAATCCACTGCAGAACTTAGAAACTGAGTGGTAAAAGGAAGGTACAAGTTTCCTGTAGATAGACCTTAAACCCATGCTTTTGTCTAGCTTCTATACACTGAAAATTTATACATTGAAATGAGACTGAAAATAAGTGAATGTACAAGTGGATGTACTTTCCACTATTATTCACTTCTTTTAGGCATCTTAGGTGGGAATCCATTTGTCTAGCTTTAGATTTCTACATCACAGATGTCTTACCAGACTAGGCTCCATGGAGAGGAAAAAACCAAATACACTTACGGAGCACCCCATCTGCTCTAGACTTTAGGATAAGATTAATTATACACAAAGTGCTTATTTTTCTCCAGCGATTACAAAAGGGAGCAAGTTCAGATGTATACACCTTCATTGTAGACATATGAATTTGGTAGGATGAATTCCACTCTTTCTGTGTTTTATAAAGGGGAAAACAGCAGGAAAATCCTCCTCTTGTTTCACAGATGAGCATGCATGAGGCACTCACTGTGTCATTAAGGAATTATTCCTCTAGTAAAAGCAAAACATGACATTAGCCTTCCATGTAAATGAAGCTTCAGTAAAAAGGATGGGTTACTGCACTTGCATTAATACACTGAACAGTGACAATGAGCGCATGCCACACTATAGAGCAAGGGCCTTGCTTTGATTGAATTACAGAAAAAGTGATACATGTGAAGTCTTTTCTGAAAGTGGGCTCCTCTAGCAATGTTTTTCTTCTATAGAGAGTTGCACAAGAAAATTTTTTGTCCACACAGCCATTTGGTACAGGTGAGAAGAACATATATTTTCTTTATTGGCATGGAATCCCAGGTCATTTTCAGTATTATTCAGCCTCTGAGAGTTTCTCTGCTCAAAATAACAAAACATTACAGTCTCCTGTTTTGTTTTTTTTTTTCATTATCAATACCATTACTGACAATATTAAGCATAAGGATTATGTCAGATCAAATTTCTGCATGTTCTGTGTCTGGATGTTATTGTTTGAAAACCTATTCAGCCTGCTCCAGGATTGGCAGTCAAGGTCAGAAAATAAGCAGTATGGGTTCCTTATGTGCTCCTGTTCTGGCCATGGTTTCACATTTGGGAAAATGTAGTGCCTCTTGGTGCATGCCAGAGAGTAGCCCAGAGCCATTTGCAAACTGCTCTCAAGGCTGTATCTCCAGAACAGAATTGACATCTGTTTTATTTCCAAAATCCAATTGTAATCCCTACATGAGTTCAAAAATAACAGATGAATCATCGAAATAGAAATCATCCAAGGTAATTTTCATCCTGGAGAAGAGAAGGCTCTGGAAAGACCTTATAGCACCTTCCAGTACCTAAAGAGGACTACTGGAAGGCTGAAGAGGGACTTTTTACAAAGTGATGTAATGATACTATAACAGGTAATTTTCTTCTTCAAACTGAGTGTTGGTTTATATTAGATATTAGGAAGAAATTCTTTATTATGATGACAGTGGAACACTGGAGAAGGGAGGCTGTGCATGCCCCATCCCTGGAAGTGTCCAAGGACAAGATAGGGCTCTGAGCAACCTGGTCTAGTAGTAGTCTCTACCCATTAGGTGGGGACTGGATCTCTAGGGTCCCTTCCAACCCAAACCATTCTGTGATTTTATGATTAGCCTAAAAAAGTACCTATTCTGAGTTTTGAAAGTTCTTCAAGTTTCTGGAAGAATATTCTGGGGAAGTAGCAGCACATGACTGCTCTATCCTTGCAGATAGGACTATGGTATGGTTTGTGTCAAAAATTAGATAAAGTGGAGGAGGAGTCCTAGATGCCCAGACCCCTGGCAATCCACGGTGTCCCAGAGAGCTTTGCACATTGACAGTCTCACGTTTGCACTGATCACCTCCACTGGGGCTACACAACAGCAGATTAGGGTTGCTTGTGTTGATCCTGTGCCATGCAAAAGAAGTCTCTCAGGGACATGCAAAAAAAACTGAATTCTCAGCGAGCTGTTCTGGGTCTGCCTTATTTATATCAGAGGCATGGCAACAGAACAGCAGAATTAGGCTTGCTGTTTTTAAAATTACTATAAATAAAAGCTAAATACTGTCAATTTCTGTTGTAAACTAGTAAATGTGGACCTGAATGACAAAAACTCAGCCAGAGATTAAACATCTATGCTCCTATCAATTTCAAGTCATGCTGCTAAGTCACATTATTTGATTAAATGTTCTGAGTTAATTAAAAGGGATGGGAAAGATAGATTTTTTTTTTCTCCAATAATGTATTCTCTCTTGCAGCTAACCAAATTCTAAATGGTTGACCATGTTATTCAACATTCTACAACCTGTCACTCAACTTGAAGAAATGCCATTTTTTCCCCAACAATAACTGTGATTCTTGGACATGTGGTGTCTCCTTCTGTAATTGCATTTGATCTTGATAAAGGCCAAACTGTTAAAGACCATTTATTTTTCAGGAAAAAAATAACCCAAAGAAATGTAATGTTTGTTTGAATGATACACCGGTATCATCAGGTTATCAAAGACTTAAATATTTGAGACAAAATTGTGTCAGGTGGAGCTGAATATTTTCAGCTTACTCATCTGATTTTGAAAAAGTGTGGTTTTTTTTTCCTTTTCCTAGAGTATGTTGAAATTCATTGGTTTTGAAGATGTGTTTGTTTTAGGACTGGATGGGTTTTTTTCCTCAGAAACGGGTCTAGAACACAGTGTTGCCTTTGCCTTGAAAACAAAGTCTACAGTTGATATGTTTTCCTGATGTGACCTGAATCACACAGATATATAAGATTTCATTTCCAACTACAAATATTCTTCACAATCTCTCTGTAAAATGCCTTGTGTAAGTGATTTCAGAATGAGTGTATCTGATCTGGCTGAGATGGAGCTCATTTTCCCCATAGCAGCCTCAGAGTGCTGTGCTTGGTATTAGTAGCTAGAAAGATGTTGCCAACACACCAGTGTTTTAGCTACTGCTGGGCAGTGCTGACACAGCATCACCAACATCTCTCCAACATTCTTCCCCCACTCCCTGAACAGTAGGCTGGGGGTGAGCAAGATCTGAGGAGGGGACACAGCTGGGATCACTTGCCTCAGCTGTCTGACAGGATTTTCCATACCATATGCTGTCTGCTCAAATAAAAAAGTTAAGTAAAGGGAGCTGGAAGTGGAGAGCTTTCATTATTTGCAACATTTGCCTTCTTGAGAAACTGCTGCGCATACAGAAGTGCAGCTTCCCAGGAACTGGCTAGACATCATTTGTTGATGGGAAAGTAGAGAATAAATTCTTCTTTTTATTTTTGCTTCCTTACTTGTGCCCACAACCTTTCACTTTTGGTTTAGTAAACTGCCTTATCATGACCTAGGCATTGTTTTCTGTCTTATTTTCTCCTCTCTCCAGCTGAGAAGGGGAGTGATGGAGTGGCTTGTTGAGCACCTGGTGCCCAGCCAAGGTCAACCCACCACAATGAGTCATAGACCAGAATTCTTAAAACAAAAGCATGTACTGCTAGCATGTCTTGGTGATACTATAAACACAAATACTGTGGGTTCACTTGTTTTGACTTAGCATACTAGTTCTCATCCATGTCTTTAGGTTTTTTGGTGCAGGACACATTTGAATCATTAGGTAGCACTAGTGTGACAGAAGAGTTCATGGCTTTTGAAAGATTTGTTAGTCATTTAAAAATTATATCCCCATGTGGGGTTCTTCTGGATTATTGATGTCACAACATTTCGGCTTGTAGTCATAAAAAAAAGCACCCGAAGACAATGTTCTGCCTGTTCTCAATTAATCTTTAAATCCTTCAATGGGGTTGACCTAACTTACAAAGTCGCTTGCTGTGTGGTTGTGATATCCCATGGCTATAACAATAGAATTGTTAATCTCAAAAGTTAACTTTATGTACAGAAATCCAGGAACTGGTCTGTCAGAACAACTTCAAAATTCACCATTACTGTTATTTGTTAAACCTACTTTTTATCCTAACTTAATAGTAACAATGTCATAAAAGGCATCCTATAAATCACATCTCTGAAGTAGGCACTGAAAGTGTCAGAGATTTTTCTCTATGTGTTTAGTATTCAAAGTCTGATTTTATTATATTAAATGAATTGAATTTTGGCTCAAGAAGTTTGTGTTTTGGACAGCAGAAAATGTCTTATGTAATTAAACTGAATGCAGAAAGATATATTGATGGAAAAGTAGGGTAGGTCTGGGGTAGAAGGAATGCTGTAGTGTCCCTCAATCCTTTGAGAAGACTAAGGAGGAGACCTGGAGAACCCACACATTGTTTTTATCATTCTACCTGGCATCTTTTATTGGAGTCAAGTTGTTTCATAAGAACAGAGCAGAGGCTGCTGTATGTCTTCCTGAAGAACAGATCCTAAAAAAGCAAATTCTTTCCCTGAAATGAGGTCAGGAATGTTATGAAAATGCATCATTTTCTTTTTGGCACATAAAGCTTGTTTCAGGGTGAGAGGTTGCAGAAGATGTCTTGGTCTTGTGTCTTAGAGATTCAGCCTTAGGAAGATAGATGGGAAGTCTCAGGTGGAAGGCTGAGTGAGACCAGCTGGCAAAGGCAGCTGGGTGTGAGCCAGCAGTGGCTGCTGTGATGCCAGGACAGAAGCATAGGGAGACTGCCAAAGAGGGAGGTGCAGCTTCTCGAAGAAGACCTTCCCCAGCTTGGCATCTGTGGCCTTCCCTTTTCAGAAGAGAAAAATGAATACCGTTTTATGATGGGTTGGAGTTTTGTGGGACTCATTCTTTTAGATCCATCCGGGGAATTCTTCAGCAAGGGTCGTGGACCCAGCTGATGCTCTGTTAGTCAGATGGGGAATAGCTCCTGAGATGGACAGTGGATGCTACTTGGCTGTGTCTCAAAACCTCTGGGAAAAGCAGATTCAGCCAGCAGAAAAAGAAGGGACTGAGGATTTAAGGGAGCAGTGTCTCTATTGTCATGTAATGCTGCATTGCCAGAATAAAACTCGATTTTCATCATATTTTACAATGCACTGATTGTATGGAATCTATCAGTGCAAGAATAAGTAATGCCTTCACCATGATTATAGCACATCTTGTATAAGTGACTAAATGAGAGGCTAAAATTGCTGTGGCATAGGGATTTATATTACAATAGACATTTTTGCATAATGCTATGGTGATGCTTTAGCTTTCCCTGACATCCACATCTTTAGAACCTCCTGTCAAAAGATTCTGAATAAATACTTCCACTAGAGGAGGACAGCATTGACAAGATGGGAGTAAAAGAGATGCAAAAATAGACAAACCTTTAGCTCCTAGGAGCTATATTAGGTAAAAATATGTAAAAGAAAAATGGGACAACCATATTAATGCCATTATAATTTAGAATTTTTGTATACAAGAGATAAAAAAAGGAGAAAAGAGAAAGATTAGAAGTCTGAATTTTCAGTGTCGGAGTACTCATAGACACTCCTCCTCTAGGGAATGTATTTCCTTTGATTGTTACTGTTTGTTTTCAAGCCAGCAAGACACCAGAACACTTAAAATTCGTGAGTTTAAAGACAATCCCTCTCCAAACCCTTTCCAGTAGAAAATACTTTTCTCTGCTCCTCTCTGGAAGACCTGAAACATGAATTTTTTTAAATATTTATCACACTTCCTGAAATATATCTAAAATCCCCACTATTGAGTAATTAGAGCAGTAGTGAATATTTAGATGCAATTAAGAAGACAAGAACTTTGTCATGATAATTAGTTCAGCATTTTGCAATACAGA